>JAMKCH010016692.1:0-163483 GCA_023653785.1 Ophioderma brevispina | reverse complement strand
ATGTAATACAGTGCTATCCTGTGCATGCTGAGGTCTCGGAGAGTAATCTGGAGCCCCCCTGGTGTGAAGGGAGTCTCTGGACCCCTGTCAGAAGAAAAAAAAAGATCGGGCAAAGGGTATCCACACTATTTGGAGCCCATCCAGAGGAAAACCAAAATTAGACTTTTGGACATTTTTTTGTATGTAGGTTTTTGCGGATTTCTAATGTTTGGTCAAAATTTTAGTATACTTTTTAGTTTTGGTGACTAACCGGTCTAATCGTAGCCCGGTTTTTTCGCGTGGTTTTAGGGTAGGCTTTCAGGGTTTAGGTTTAAAAAAAAGTAGGATTTCAAATTTGCATAGCCCCTAATGATATTTTTATTTTTCAGGTATTGTTGACTAGCAACAGAGATGACTGATAGGGAACTCCGTTTATTACAAGACGACTTGACATAGGAAGGAGGGTTTACATCAATTGTAGCAATGGAATAGGCTCCGCTAGTAATGGCGAACAAGAATCACAATCCCACTCTAAGCCCAAAATAGACGATGATAATGTGGAATCAGATACTGAAACTCCCAAGAAGCCCAAACAAAAAAAGGATAAACGTGTAAGTCCCCGCCTAGCTGAAAAGAGGCCGCAAGCTGCCGCAGCAGCAGCTGAAACGCAACCTAGGGCATGTCACAAAGGTTGTGAAGAAAAAGAAAAAAAGGACCAAGATACGGCCTGTCACTGCGGAAAGCATCGCAGAAGCCCTCAGATACAGGCACTTACAGTTCCGCTGACGATGAGGACACGTCCTCAAGCAAAAGACTAAGAGACTTAGCCATAGCCCCAAAATGACAAAATCGAAGGCTAGTACTTCAAGTCAGATCCTCACACAGGTACAAGAGTCACGTGCACGTAAAGGACGTAAGTCCCGGGTTAGAAGCAGGTGCAAGGGCCAAGCATCACAGGCAAGCCGATTTCTAGTGAGACCGATCAGTCTCTGAGTAGAGCACATGCAAGTGGCCAATCACCACAGGCAAGGACGAGTTATAGTCAAACCGCACGGTCTCCTGCTAGAACACAAGCCCAAGCCGCCCAAGTAGTAGAAAAACACTAAGGCAAGTTCTAGCTCTAGTCAGGCCGAAAATGCTAGTGCTCTGAGTCAACTTCCAGGTTTCGGAACTCACTAACGTTTCGTTCCGCTTCCGTGAGCAGTGACGAGATCAGGGACATAGGATAGTGACCGTGAAGAGTCCGGTGACAGTGCCCCAAGTGACAGTGCCCAAAGTGATAGTTTTTGGATGACGATGACGACTCAGATCTAGTAGACATTCTTGATGACGTAGTTAGTGCTAATGACAAGGCACTAGATTCAGATGATGATGATGAAGATGACGCGCCGGCACGACCCGCCTAGACAAGCCGGCGGCAAGTCCCGTAGGCAGAGGGCCCTACGACCCAAAAAAAAGAAGGTTTGTGAACAGACTCAAACTGCCCGGGAGGAGGCCCCCCAAATTCTAGACAGGCAATATCCACAAGATCAGACGGTGGTCACGAACATTTTGAACCAAAAGCCACTCCCCTCATGAGTTCAAACCAAACGAACCCTTAGGGCTGCAGTTCAAAGACCTCGCAGAATGACGGCACTTAAATATTCTCACAAATTCTTCGGGTCATTCTGTTCAATTTGATCAGTCCAGGTCAAAATGAAGTTTAAAGTTGTGGAAGCTAACGGAGATGTGATAAAAAAGACAAGCGATATAATCAAAGAAAACCAGACACCCCAGAGATTAAAGCTTGATTCGGCATACTCATACTCAGGGCCTAATAAAGCTTGAAATATTCGTGACTATTGGTCCAGGCACGCGGCCTTCAGAAATGAATTGAGTGCAATGAGGAGGAAACGTGTGAGCATAATATCCAGGGGGCTAAGTGGTTTGCATCGCAGATGACTGGAAACGTGTGCCCGTGGCCACAGGCCAAGAAAAAAGAAAAATTACGATCAAATGCGTGACGCCATAATGGCCCGTTAAAGTTGTGTGGGAAACCGTCCTAGAAAATTCCGCAAAACAATACATTGCGCGAGAGAACTGGCAATAGATAGAAGCCATGATACGCTATAAGGGTTTCAAAAGCAGGGGTTCACAGTTTTTCATGTCCGACTCAAGCCCACCAAAGCCGGAATCAAAATATATGCCATGGCAGAGTCTGCCCCTCCGGTTACAATTGCAATTTCCGTACCCATCTTATCAAAAAAAGGCCTGCGACAAAGTTAGGAGATCACTAAAGAGGCAGCGAGCACTCATTACAAAAGATGGCACCATATCTTTACCGATAGATTATATGCCTCCGTAGCATTGTGCAAAGATCTCCTCAAACAAGGAAACATACCTACGGGGTGCCATCAAGTGAGGGCTTCGAAAGGGTTGCCTCAAGCCTTAAAAAAGAAAGCCCAACAATCGTCCGCCAGGCAAAGACTGAGAGAGGGACCTTCTACTCTAGGCAGAAACAGCCAACTGACCTTTACAGTATTGAAGACAGTAGTAGCATCTTGACAGTCTTATCCTCCTTCTACCATGCTTCCGTGACGCCGCAAAACAATCAAAAGAAAATTAGTATAGATGGCGTAGAACCTAGGCGAACCCATGAAATCAAAGCCCACCACCTGGTTTGGGATACACCGAGAATCTAGCCGGCGTAGACAGAAGTGAACAATTAGTCATAGCACTCGCTAGCACGAAAGTATCAGAAATGGTGGATTGGACTCGATTTATTTTCCTGGTGACATTAGCCGGCGTAAACGCCCTTGGATATGCTTTAAGTTTGGCAAGCCAGATGGTGTTGATCATTAGAATCAGACGATCCCCCCCTGTTACAGCACAGCAAAAAGAAACCCCCTCGCCATTCAAAATTATTCCTAGAAAATAAGCCATGGGAATGCATAGCCGGGTTCACCGGGTTCACACTGGGTACCACATTCAATAGGATCCAACCTCCTGGACCTGTCGATCCCAGGCAAGTTCGTCACAGATTGGTGAAGAAAGCAGATAATAAGTCAACCGCCAGCAAAATACTGCCTAGACCAAGGCATTATGTCTGAGGGGCCCTGACTGTCATCGTTCTAAGTTTGAGTGTGAAGCCGTTGTGGCGTAGCCCTGTGCCAAATAAGAACGCTTCATCATGTAAGAGCAGTTTTTAAAGCATCCAAATATAAAAAATTCTACGAAGCATCGGCGACCTATTAACCTAACACAATAAAAGAAAAAAAAGCATATTTCTTTCTTTGATTTTATTTTGGTTTGGTTTTCTTGACATTAGTTCCTCATCCCCAACATGGAGTAGACGAAATTGACCTAAGAGTTAGCGATGTGTGATTCGTGATCGAATGCCACGTACTGAACCTTTTATTTTCAGAGGTAATTTCTTTCTTTCGTTTTGTTCTTGAGAGACGGGCGAACCCCTGTTCTCATTTTAGTTTCTCTTTTAGTTGTTCCTTCGAACCCCTGCTCAAATTTTAAGTTAAATATTTGCATTTTCAAAAGGGTAGGCCGCAAAAATTCTCATAAATCAACATATGATAGTGGCTTTCAGTCTCTCCTCTTTGCGACCAGGGAAGACGCTAACATGAGAACGGGTTCTACCAGCTTGACGGGACTGGTTTTCTACCAAAAGATTTGTGTGGCTACCGGGGGTGCCCTGTGATGGCTACGGGTGGGTGTATGGTACGGGTGGGTGATGGCTACAGGGTCTTGGTAGTGCGTATTGTGAGACGCTACAGATTGGCTTGAGTTTTGCACCGAACTTTGATATTGAGCCATATCTTATAAATGTTAGTGGTTCAATCCAAAAAGTAGCCTTAAAAATATAGTGAAGTGGACCACATTATCCGTAAAGGGATAGAGACATTTAGGAAAAATTTCTAAGTTTGTGTTTGGTTTTCTTATGCACTTTGGTACTGCACGAAACAATGTGCTTTTCTGATCGTTTTTTGGAACTTTTGGAATTCTTGTTTGTTTAGACTTTTATCATGATCAGTAAGCCACAGGCACAAATTCACTCAAGAAACAAGAAAGAAAGTAAAGCAATGCAAGTAAACTCATAATAACAAAATGAAACTACAGCACACTGTTTTTGGACCATCACTTTTTTCAACCTTTATTCTTGTAAAAAAAAAAACAAAAAAAACCTATAGTGACAATCCAACTCCCCAGTCAAGAGACACTAAGATTTGGTTAATGCAAAGCCAACTTCACGTAAAAACAATTGATGATGAAACCCTACCACGCAGATGTTTTGCAATTAACTTTTTGGAAACTTTTTACATGACACCTTTTTCCGGATCCAGGACATGCGTATCATTCACTATAGGCGTTAAACCAAAATTGAGGGGAAAACAATTCATGAATGTTTTAGTAGCGATTTGCCGCGTTCTATGTTAGGGCATGTGTTTTGTTCGCTATAGGCCTTATCTATACTTTCACCTGGCCGTTGGGGCCCGACTACGTTACAAGGAATGCAAATCGAGAACCCAAAAAACTGAAGGGAAAAAGATTGAGGAATGTTTAGCCGCATATGGCTTTTACATTAAGGGGACCTGCATTTTCATATAAAACGTAATTCCTGATATGCAGAAAGGCAAGATGCGAGAGTGAAACATTCATCATCTTTTTTCCATCAATTTTGGCATCTGGAATTTGCATGTCTAAGCCTTAGGACGGGTTGGGCAGCGTTGTTTATCTTTTTCAAAGTTCGCTGCCCGGTTTGGGCCCCCCGGCTTGGTTGAAAATTTCGCTGCCGTGGCCCTATTGGTGAAATGTTTTCGCTGCCGTGGCCTGACACGTGATGGTTCGCTGCCGTGGCCCACTTGGTTGGAGTGTTTCGCTGCGTGGCCCTGACACGTGGCAGGTTTCGCTGCGTGCCATACTGGTGAAGTGTTTCGTTGCCGTGGCTTTAATGACATTTGTGGATAGTGTTCGCTGCCGTGGCCACACTACATGTGAAGTGTTTCGCTTGACGTGGCACCTGCCAGTGAAGGTTCGAGCAGTGGCCCTACTTGGTATGAAGTGTCGCTGCCGTGGCCCGCACGTTGGAATTGAAGTTTCGCTGCCGTGGCCATACTGGGTGAAATGTTTCGCTTGCGTGGCCTTGCAAGTTGAGGTTCGCTGCCGTGGCCATACTTGGTACAAAGTCGCCGCCGTGGCCCCGGGCTTGGTAGACAGTGAACCTTTACGGAGCATTGTGCGGCTAGAGTTCCTTCATTTGGCAGGAGCTTACCCGTATCCTACTGATAAAATTGTCGGCACATGCGGGCTTCCGCAAAAACCTATCTAGAATGGCGCGCTGAAGGCAACCATACCTTATGCATTAGAGAGTCCTGTGCCCCAGCCCAGTATATGATTGTAGTCCACGCCGGTAGGCTGCGGTTTAGTTAAGTTATTGATGCGATCGAAAAAATCCGGCGTAGCGGCTGGGGCTGGTCGGGCCCCCAGAAACGATATATATGGAGGGGGGGTACTTACCTCTCGAACGTGGCAGGGCCACGGCCCAGTGACTTCTTAACCGGCAGGGCCACGGCCAGTGAAAACACATGTGTCCTGTGCATCCCAACTGATCTCTAACCAGGACCAACCTTTGGAAGGTTTTGGTCAGAGACGGCTATTGTATATTGCGCCAAGATTTTTTGCAGTAGCAGACTGGACGTTTTCCCATAGTAGGTGATTTTACCGAGAGCGGATATCTCGCGGAAGAGAGCTAAAAAGGGACAAGTGCCGTATGCGAAATCTGGATTTTGATCTAGGGACGCTTCGGTAGCGGTACATTGTTGTGTACAAAAAAAGGTAGAATGCGCAGAGGTAAAAAAAGCGGCCTGTAGTGGGCTGAAGCCAAGGCAGGCCACGGGCTGATTTTTCCGCCGGAGAGGGTAGTGTATGTATTTTGCGCCACATTTTTTAGCCAGCAGCCACGGTGTTTTCCGACTAGGGGTGATTTCCGAAAGCGGCTCTCGCTGGAGAGAGCTAAAAATGGACGGTGCGTATGCGAAATTCTGGATTTTGATTCTAGGGGACGCTTTCGGTAGCGAAAGCGTCCCTAGATCAAAAATGTAGCATGCGCAGCAGGGTAAAAAAAAAGCCGGCCTTTAGTGGCTGGAGCCTGGTTCGGGACCAAACGTATATATATAAGAGGGTGGTGTGTTCTGACGTGACCGATCTTTCACGATAGCAAATTACGGGAAGACGGGAACAACATGAACCGGGTCCCTTGCTCTTTACAAAGAGGTCACCCAAGATCCAATAGTTACACTGTTGGTGGAAAAAAGTGCTAAGTTCCAGGAGCGGACCGCTTCCGTGATTCTTTAGCGGTGTAAGTGGTTTGTTTGTCCAGGTCCGGCTCGGGCCCTTGCCAGTTATTTGTCGGCTTGATATGGGGTAGTGGCACTTTGCGCCAACATTTTGGTTTACGCAAACCGATCCGGTGTTTTCCGACTTGTGGGTGATTTTACGGGGAGCGGCTCTCCGCTGGAGAGAGTAAAAATGGACGGGTGCCCTATGCGAAATCTGGACCCTTTGATTAGGACGCTTTTGGGTAGCGGTACATTGGTTGTGTACAAAAAATGTAGCATGCGCCAGAGGCTAAAAAAAAAAAAAAAAACAGGCCCGGCCTGTAAGGTGGCTGAAGCCAAGGCAGGCCACGGGCTGATGATTTCCGCCGGAGAGAGGGTAGTGTATTTGTTTTTGCCAACACATTGTTTCTTAGCCAGCAGCCCCGGTTGTTTTCCGAACTAGTGGGTGGATTTTACCGAAAGGGCTCTCCGCTGGAGAGAGCTAAAAATGGACGGGTTTTTGCCGTATGCAAAATCTGGAGTTTTGACTTATAGGGACGCTTTCGGTTAGCGGCATGGGGGTGCTACAAAATGTTTAGCATGCGCAGAGGGTTTAAATAACAAAAAGCCGGGCCTGTAGTGGTGAGGGCCTGGTTCGGGGACCAGAAACGTATATATAAGAGGGGTGGCTCGTCTGACGTGACCGATCTTTCACGATAGCAAATTACGGTTAAGACGGGGAAAAACATGACCCGGTTCCTTGCTCTACCAAGAGGCACCCAAGAGCAATAGAGGTACACTGTTGGGGTGAAAAAGTGACTAAGCAGAGGTAAAAAAAACGGCCTTGTCGCGGCTGGGGCCCTGGGTTCGGGACCAGAAACGTATATATATAAAGAGGGGTACTCCTCTGGTAGGCAGGCTTGGCTAAGGTTTGAATATATATGTAACTGAAAGGTCCGTTTGAGTGCGTTGTTAGTGTTGGATTCAAGGTGCGGCTGCCGAGATCTCAGTGGCGACCAACAAGCTTATGGTGACACGCCGAAGTCATCACGCTTATGTGTGTGTTTAACACGCAAGAAAAACAGCATAAACCTTACGACAGCCAGAACCCGATCTTACTGGAGCGAGCCCTATCGCCGTGTTTTTCGGCTATAGTGTTGGATGGTGAACATAATAGCGGGCATACCTGTGAAAAAAACCTGGCCTAATTCTACTGTGCCGTTGACAGGTCCTCGGCCCCGATCGCCTGGGGATGCGAGGAAAGGAAAGGGGAATTATTGTTAGGCCACAAGTTTGATCCTGCGAGTGGTCTTAACGCTTTACAACGTAGGGTTCTAGCCTTGGCCGGTGTTATTGTGACGTTGTGTGGGTACGCTTTGGCTCGGGCACCGATATGGACATTGGTTCATTGGTATTTGACGAATAAAGCTTCGGTTCCCGGAACCCCCGTTCGTCTGAGGGTCGCTAAATACGAGAAGTCGCGTATGCGGTAACACGCAAGGACGCGGGATACGGAAGGCACCGGCATCCGTATTCTGCGCCCGTGCAAGCGGGCGCGGAGCAGTACACTAGAGCGAGCTTTAAAGGAGTCAAGAGAAAGCGGCAGTCCCTACACCTGTCTGTGTCCCGTTGCCGAGGGCGCGGCCCGCCGGACGGGTAGGGTGGTGAGGCGGAACAACGGGAAATCCGCAAGAGTCTGACCGTGTTAAATCCCAGCAGGACCGCCTGGAAAACGAGCTCTTGCGGTGGCGAAGGTAAGCGTGCCGCCCGAAAGGTTCGGAGGCGCTGCAGGGCTTTGAAAAAGACGCTCATGGCGTTGTGCCGGCGCGGCCTGTTCGCTGCTCGGAGGAGGAACAGACACATAACATTCTCAATGTCTTTATGAATCGACCTCAGATCGAGCGATATCCCGCTGATTTAAGCGGAGGAAAAGAAACTAACCAGGATTACCTCAGTAGCGGGGGCGAGTGAGATTGAAGCGGGAAAGGCCCAGCGCTGAATCCCCACGTGCAAGCAGAGTGAGGGAATGTAGCGTAAGGAAGCTGTGACTTACCAGTGACGGAAGGGCGATGTCATGCTGAGTGAGGGCCTTGTGCTGTATGGCAAGTTCAGGGTCCCTGCGGAACGCTCGTGGCCGGCTAGTCTTAGCTTTCGAGAGTCGGGTTGTGTTGAATGCGAGCCTAATATGGGGGTAAACAATCCCATCTAAGGCTAAATACAAGGCACGAGCCAATGCTCCTCTGAAACAGGAATGACGGAGGAAAGCCGGCGTGAAGATGTAACCATGACTAAATACTAACCCCTAAGTACTGTTGCAACACAAGAATTGCAGGGGACCGGGAAAATGAGGCCCCCATAGCTTTGTTAAACGCCGGTGATCGCCTCTTGCCAGGTAGATGGGAACTGGGGCTACCCACTAAACCAGTTTCAAAATAAAAATGATCTACGGGTAGTTACGGGCAAAAGTAGGAATGAGTACCTTAGTTGGCAGGCAGGCTAGAGAAAAATTCCTAGGACTACCCATTTGCAGTTTGCTCTAGTGCAGATGAAAGCAGAACACTCACTTTCAAACACCAGAGCAAAGGGATCCTCGGAACCCCTGTTGCTAATCTAAGATACACCCATGGCTGACCCGTTCGTTCGTGCGGCACCGGATGATTACGGGCTTCCGTGATTGAACGATTGTGTTCTGATCAGGGCGAAATGCTGGAGGGGCTTGTCTCTTGAGCTATCTATGAATTCCAGGACAGGGAAACCACCTATAACTTTTTGAAACAACCAGAGCAGAGGGATCCTCGGAACCCACGTTTCTAATCCTCAGAGCCAATTGCTGCGACGTTCGTTCGGGGCAACGGATGATTTACGGGCGACCGTGATTGACGATTGTGTTCTGATCAGGGTGAAATGCTGGCGGGGTTGTGAAGCTATGACCTCATTTCGGTGTCCACTGCAATCCCTGTAGAAAGAAGTCATGGTGGTTCTAATGCAATTGATTCTTCCTAGGACCTTAGTATCCATTGGGACTTACTGTTTTTGCATTGAACCGGGTGCCCCATGAAACGCCCAGGTTTGGTTGTAGACATTTAGCGGGTTGGAAATGCGGGATGCTACCGTTTTGATAGCCCGATTTTATTCTAAAGTTTGATCGCCACGCACGATTTTATCTTACCGTGTGATCGCACGATTTTAGCTAACTAGCACTCACTAGCTAACCGTTGACGAGCGTCCGCCATCTGCCTTTGTTGGGCGAGGATATACCGAATCACCGCTAAACACGGTAAGTGTTTTTAGCTTCTAAAAGTAGGACGCGGGTATTTATGGCCGGTAGGAGTTAGCGGGTATTCTTGCCCAAAAGACCTGGGTCTTTCTTATGGGCCCGCAGGGCTTAGTTTTTAGTTGGGAGGTTTAGGGTGCAGGTCTTGTGGCCTGCAGGGATTAGCAGGTCTTTATTGCAAAAGACTGGGTCCTTTATGGCTCGCAGGGCTGTTTTAGTCGTGGGGATGCGGTATTTCCTGGGGGTTGTTTATCCTTACGAGGAGTAAGGAACGAGGAGGTTCTTCCCCCATGGTTAAAAAAGAAAGAAACAACAGTTTTGCTGCCGTGGCCATGGCACGTTTATTTCTTTAAAAAAAAATAACACTCCAGCTGCGTGGCCCTGCAACGTCGTTGTGATAAAAACAAAGCGAAACAAAACCGCGCCAAAAATTTATAGGGTTAATTCTTTGATAAAAATGTGCTAGCATAGGCCGTAAGTGCTTGGCAAGAATACCCTCAATTTTTGGACGGTTTGTTCGCTTTTTTTATCACAAGAACGTGGCAGGGCCACGGGAAAGGCGGACTTGTATTTTTTTTAAAGAAATAAACGTGGCAGGGCCACGGCAGATGAAACTTGAAAAAGGAAGGAAAGGAAGACAAAAATTGGGTTCATGCAAAAATAGGGTTTGATGAATTGACTTCCTCTACTTTTGTTTGCAATATTAGCCGGTAAACGGCCCAAATGCACTGAAAAGCAACGCGTATTTTTTCCCGTCATTTTCGCTGGTGGGTAAACCGGCCCAAATGCCATGAAAAGCAACGCGTCATTTTCCTTCATTTTTCGCGGAGACGTCCCAGATGCCACCGAAAAGCATAGCGTCATTTTCCCGGAAGGAGGCCCAGATGGCAACGAAAAAACAATCGCGTCATTTTCCGGAAAAGAGTCCCAGATGCAATGAGACGCATTGCGCCAAGTTCGATCTCTGCCGGGAAAAACCGGCCGAGATGCAATGAGACGCATTTGCGCCAGTTCGATCTTCTGCCGCGAAACCGGCCCAGAGGCAACAAAAAAACATTGCGTCATTTCCCGGAAAGACGCCCCAGATCCAACGAAAAACATCGCGGTCATTTTCCGTTAAAGACGGCCAAATGCAACGAAAAAACATCGCGTCATGTTCCCGGAAGACGGCGCAAATGCAACGAAAAACATCGCGTCATTTTCGGTAAGACGGCCCAGATGCAATGAGAGCCCAATGAGAGTCATTTGCAGCGACCAAAAATGAGTTAGTGACGGCCGAGGAGCCGAGACTTGCAACGAAAAGCATTTCCGACCGGTTACCACGTTTTCGTTGGGGCTTCATTGGCCTCTGGGCCGATGCTAGGGTTAATTTAGATGAAGTAATTGTTAAATTGGTTTGCAATGATATTAGGATCTGAAGTCTCTATATTATCGATGTAAAATTAGTTGGAAGATAAGATTGTGTGTTTTTTACGGCGAGGGGACTCATTGATAACATTCCAAGTTGCGTAGTATTATATTGCAATTCATTAATTCTGTGTATAATACTTGTTTTAAGGAAGTTCTTAATGAGTGAAGTTTGTTCCGATAAGCAGTATCTTTGCAGATTTGTTTAGATTCGGATGGACGGGAAATAAACTTTTTATAAAGCCTTCCTTACGACGAAGAGATTTGAGTATACCATTTTGTATCAGGGGTTACGTGTGTACTGCGACGACCAGAACGGACTTGTTTCAAAGGAAAATGTACATCATAATATTAAGAAAAACGATTTAAAAATGTATCATATGCTAAATTGGGTGAATTAGTAATGTCAATTAAGAAAATTCCAATCAATGTGAGGACTGATATGATTTTAAAAATTGTGGAATGCGATCTTCATGACTGAACGATAGGTCTCTGTTTTGAGGTGGAGTCTACATGGGACCGATTTAGTTATTGAAATTATAAACAGGAAAAGGTCTTTAAGTCCCAAAACAACACCCCCAGATGAATTTTATGTGTTAACACATTGGTGAAATATTATCAATTAAAGAGGCTGTATTAGAAGTGATGCGTGTTTGTAGGCCTGTAAATAAGTGGAAACATATTATGATTTGGAAAAAATGTTGAGAAACTCATTTATAATATTAACACACGATTGGAGTAAATCCAAATTAAAGTCCCCAGAGATATAACAGTGTTTATTTTTTTTAATATATTCATATCAATAACCAGTTCAAAAGATCAGCAACAAATAAGTCCGAATCAGTACGGGAATTGGACACGATAAAGAATAACACCCACCTAATGGGGGATAGAATAATAAAAGAGTAAAATAAAATTAGAATATTTTGCTGTTTGGGAGGTAATTCTATAAAAATTGATTAGAAATAATCATGCTCATTGGACGGATTTTGAATAAGTTTTAAATCATCACGAACGCAATATGGAAATAGAACATGAACATAAAGTGAGCACCTCCATCCTCCTCCCATGGGTGAGCATGAGATGTTAATTATCAAAGTTCAATCAAATTGAGTCATCCTGATTGAACCAAGTTTCCGATAGTGCAATGATAGAAAAGTTATCTTTAAAAGTCGAAATTAAATGTATGAATACCATCCAAGTTCTTACTAATACTTTAGGAGTCTCAAATGCAAAAATGAAAAAATCATCATTACATAAACCTGTTAAAAATTGTCATTATCCCAAAACTGATAAGGTGCACGGAATTTGTAAGATAAAATAATCATCATCAACCAGTTATTCCGTAAAGATATCATTGGCAACAAGAGGATTAATTTTAAACTCAGCTATGTTTTATTGAGTTTAGATGAATTATAAAGCAGAATAGAGCAAAACGAAATTCATCATAACTAAATATGGTTAAACGCAAAAAATTCACCTGTACATTGGAAAACATAACCAAGAAGAATCATCTTGTATTCAGTAGAGATATCATGCACAGCGAGTATGATAATACAGCTTTACAATGGGAACATTTTACACTTGATGGTGGGTTAAGGACATCTAAACAAGAAGTGCAATGAATTGTCATAATTTGCCAACATACAACAAAGAAACATTTAAATACTAAATATATAAGAAAAGAGTCGCACTCATGTAGATGTGAGGGCGACATTCACTATAGGGAAGTAGTTTCAGCCTAAATGAAAGAGGCAAACAAGGATAAAAACAGACTTATCGAAGTAACTCGGGATTAGCGTTTAGCCAGCAGAATCATTCAAAAAAGGTTAACCGGAATGTCTGAAAATCTGGCAAATAAGCTAATTTAAAATCATGAATATGCAATAATGCAGCCAAAAGCTACAACATGATATTGCGCGCACCTCACTCTAATCGTCTTCAAGTTTGAAGTAATCTGGTATAGTGTTTAGCCCGCAGAGCATTGTAAAATTTTACTAGTCAATACGGACGGCCATACGGACACACAGAAATTTGGACTAGGCCTCCATGAACATTCGTGTCAGGCGACCCAACTGTTTGGGTAGGGTTGGGTTTTTGGGGACCAAATGGTATGTGGGATTACTCCAGGGTCCGGTGCAAAAAAAAAATCAGTCCTGCAGGGCTATCCAATGAATAGTTCTTCATTTTGCTTACCTGTCCAAGGCTGGTGGGCACTGGAGTGAAACCTAGTAGCCTTTGCTCTTTTACAACTTGCTGAGACACTTAGACATACTATGCTGAGAACCACAGTAAAATAACATTACTTTAGTTTCAATGGTTTGTATCTTGTACTAGAACATTATCAGTGGTCACTTGTAGGCAAAACATTAACAGCCAAATCAAATTGGTTCACTCTATTCTAATAGGCCCTGGGACTTCAGGTAATTTTTTTTTTTTTTTTTCTTTAGCTACTGCCTTTATTCACACACATAAAATCAAACACAAAAACATACAGACACATAAAACTGACTCAGTGAAAGATATCTTTTTAATCTACATTAAAAAAAACCTACAGATACATGTATGGGACACCCACCACCCAAGGGCTAAAATTACCTGACCAAAA
Organism: Ophioderma brevispina; assembly: GCA_023653785.1. Lineage (NCBI taxonomy): Eukaryota > Metazoa > Echinodermata > Ophiuroidea > Amphilepidida > Ophiodermatidae > Ophioderma > Ophioderma brevispina. The sequence continues at coordinate 149,907 of JAMKCH010016692.1, read as the reverse complement.
TATATCCTCAAAACGTCGCAAGCACAAGTGAACCATTAAAAACACCTTAACAAAAAACTGAAATGTCCAGCCAAACCATACATATGTATTTGTTCCTTTCAGCTTGGATTATTTGGGTGGGGGGAATATAAATCCACCCTATAATTATAGTCTGCCCCATAAAATGCACCCATAAATTGTTAAGAATATACAGCTGTATAGTACATTGGTCACTAAAAACGACCAATTCTCAGCCCATATCTTTGGACATACACTATAATGCCCCAACACCAACTTGTACACGATTCTGAACACCTGGCATAAATCTTACACAGCACTCGATGTTTCCATAATACTATACATAAATTGCATCATCACTTTATCCATTTTAATCCAAAAAAAAAATCCCAGAAATGACCGAAATCATCCCCATCATATAGTAACGACATTGCTCAGCTCAATGCGCAGAGCAGTCCAATTATTGCATCGAATGCTTAAAAACTAACCTGGCCCTATTGAAAAGACTCCCATTATGGATACTAAACTGGTAATTATTTTTTTCTTTGAAGACTTACTTCTCCAATTTTGATGGACATGCCAATATTGGTGGAGAAAAGTGTTAATCAGAGTTGCATTTTTGTATTTACACATTATATATGAATTGTTTGGCTAGCAGTATGACATAATTGGATTGCAATTGGAGGATTACATATTTGAAAAACCAAAAAGATTTTTTCCATACTGTTACTAATGTCACTTGAGTTGTTCTTTTATCCAGACAACACCTGTACCCAAAAGGATTGACAATTCTACAGTGAAAAAAAAGGTCTCAAGAGTCTCGATAATCATCGTCCACAGAATTTACAGTCCATTATCATCTAAAGCACCAATTTTAAACAAAACATTTTGTAGCAATAATCCTATGGAGAAATTTAAATAAAATTCCTAGTTTTGAATCTATGCGCCTTTTTAAGCCCGGATAAGAATATTTGACCAATTTTTTGGATTAAGTACTTTTGAATTAAAGTTGTCCCATTTCTCAATAATTCTATTAGGAGGAGGCGGCGTAAATATCAAGAAACTTGTTTTTTTAAGCAATTATGTTTATGCTTAACTACTTCCCCAATATAGCAAACAGTTGATCAATACCGGGACAATCCAGGGTGTCGGCATGAGCATGTAATTTAATGCTATCTTTCCATTCTCTAGGAATGGCAAGATATAAGTTTATAGTACTGGAACCAGTTTATTTTGCTAGATAATATAATCCTGGCAGCTTTTTAACATTCAAAATTCGAAATTATATCCACCTTATGTCTTTTATAGTACCAATACCAATCTAAACCAGTGTTTTCCAGAAGAACCCTTTTTATCAATTTTAATATAGAGAATTACACCAAATGATCTCATTGAGGAATATTGTCTCATCCAGGCTTTGCCTAAAATGAATGTGCCAGCATTCACAGATCTTTTACAAAGGGTTCTTAATATGTTCTATAAGAGCTCAGTGTTTTGAAAATTACATTTAAATACCAGATCACCGCCAAAAGCCTGAATTGAATTTGTAACAACAATTTCCAATTAGCATCATTGGATTTATCATAAAACCTCTTGATCCAGGCAATTTTTTAGAACATTACAAAATGATCTGCAATCCGCATACTTAAACCTCCCTTTGAATAGGAAGGACCATAGTCCTTCTCTTACTCTTATTTGAAGCACCATTCCACAAAAAATATACAAAATACTATCAAGCTCCTTGAAAAATTGCTCTGAAGGGTGGAAAATACTGAAAAAGTATATACAAGTTAGACAACAGCAAAAGTTTTTTGATCAAAAGTAGCTTACCCAACATGGTAGATTTCTCATTTCCACATTTGCAGGGTTTCTTATATCAACAAGTCGGCTTATTAAGTTACATCAATCATATGTTTCATATCATTAAAGATATGCCTACCCAAAATAGAAAATGGAATCGTTTGACCACTCACACTGTCCTATTTTTTCACAATGAACAACATTTGCTTTCCTCAAACTGCCAAGCCTATAAATCGTCTTTTATTATAATTTATATGCCAACCCGAGAATATTGAAAATTTATCCAAAAGCTCCAATGTTTCTGTAAAGAATCACTTGTACCATCCAATATATAATGGTGTCATCTGCAACTGACTATTTTAATATCATAATCTTTTAAATCACCACTAATGCAAGAATACACTTTTTATAAATACCTTTAATTTGCCTGAACACGGATTGAGTTTGCTTATAAGTTCTGAACATATCAAAAAAATTAAGGCGACAACCGCAACCTTGACGCCAGGCCGTTCAAAATTTTTAAAAAATTGAGAGGCATTTCCATTATTTATAACGCAACTTTCAGCGCCGTTATATATAGTCTTAATCCCTCGCGTAAATCAGACCAAAACCAAAATTTTACTCAGAGATTTATTTATGCAATTCCAACTAATTTTATCAAATGACGACCCTTCTCAAACATCAATAACAAAGGCCGAAAACCAGGATACAAATTTCTCAACATCTGTAAAATTTATATCTAAAGTAAGTAACATTTTCGCCAATATAGCGACCCTTTAAGAAACCGGTCTGATCATGATGAATTATCTCGTCAAGGCCAAGTTTCATACGGTTTGTCAACGACTTGTAATTATTTTATAATCTCGTTTCAGGAGTGGAAATGGGGTCTCCAATTTTCCAGATACATCCAAGATTTATCCTTTTTAGGCAAGAGTGTATTATGCCTCTCCTTTGGGAACGGACGAGATACCTTTATCAAAAATAATTAAAAGATTTCAAAAGCGGACCGCCTAATTTTCGTTCCAAAAAGTTTTGTAAAATTCTGATGGTAAACCATCAGTTCCCGGAGATTCATTAAGGCATGAATCGAAGCCTTCCCAGCATTCCCCATTCATTAATCGACCTTCACCATTTTAAAACAACTATCACTATCTAGCTCCGGAAGGGTTTGTTGCAAAACGACCGGTCATGTACACTTTAATCATAATATTGCACATTATACAAATTTTTATAAAAAACCCCGCATTAAGATAATTCCTTAGGTTCTAATTTCATCACCATCAACGATCAATTTTCGGATAACGTTTTGCTCAGATGTTTTTTTTTTTCTAAATTGAGAAAATACCTATACTTACTCTTTTCCCCGTCTTCAAACCACTGGGCTTTGGCACGTATAAAACACCCATGCGCTTTTTCATCATAAATCCTTTCAAGAACTTTTTGCTGTTTTCTTTCAACTGATTATTAAGTTTAAACATCATTTGGAAACTTTACACTGCTATAAGGGAGTTTATTTCCTTTAACCAGTTCCCTTACTCCTATTTTCAGGTAATCCTTATTCAGTAATTAACTAATTGGATCTCCTCTGGTCACCGATTCGATAAGTTAGCTGGTTTCACACTTCTGTTTCCTAATAGCTTGGTTTTCATGAAAGGTGTGGCTTCATTTTAACATTACCGCCTAATTTTTACGCTCGAAAAAAGCAATGCTCTGTGTGTGGCGCTATGCCATGGGTATGTGGAATACAGTACTGAGGGAGTAATTAATGTCCTTCTTTTAGGGCCCTGGCAACTTTGTTTACAAGATAAAAAGAGACTTTTTTCAGTGTGAGTATCTGTGACTTGAAGGTGTTGGCTAAAAACTTGGGCTTCAACCGCAGAAAATCTTCTATCTTTGTTTTTAAATATTAAATACAGAATACATTACACACACACGCCAGATACACGGAACACAGACCCACAAAATCAAACCACCCAAAAGGTCTTTCCGAATGCATCGGATGACGGCCTAAAAATGCATCAAAAGGTCACTAAATTTCACTTTTGAGTCCAAATAGAGAATCACCGATGATATGATCGGTAGTTCTGAAATTGAAATCGGGCCGATATGACCTTATTGGTATCGGATCGTATCGGCAAAATTCTCATTTTTTTACCATTTTCTATACCGATTCAATTAAGATCAAAGAAGGTCAAACTGACTTAAAATTGTTACAAACTGATGCCAAATGGTGAAAATAAATCGAAACTGAAAACATAAATTTATTGTCCCCTCCGAACGAGTTTTGGAACGGGGACTATGAAATGAGCAGCGTCGTTTTCTTTCGTTCATTCTTCCGTGATAAAAATGTTAACCCACGTTGTGTGCAATTTATCTGGAGTTCCGTACGTGGCGACAATTAGTAACTTGTGGAAAGAAGAGGGTTAATGAGTTCTCCACCTATTCAGATTTTGGGCTAATATGCTAATTAGTCTCTAATTGGCATAATTTATGAAAAATTTTTCCTGCTACGCCTCTGTACAATTTTTTCTTTCTCTGAGTTCCCGTAAGGCATATAAAACGATGTAACTTGGTGGAAGGAAGTGGCTGAAGAGTTCTCGACCTGATTAGATTTTGGCGTATTTCGGGCGAATGAGTAAGCAAATGAGCTCTTAATACGCCAAAAATCAGCGTAATTGCTACAGTTTTGAACGGAACATCGGATATTTAAAATTCTTGCGCTGCAATGAAAGCCCGATCAAAAAATGGGGGGGCACATCTTTTTGGCATTGAAAGAATGTGATATATATGCGGCTTATTATGCAAATGAGCTAATTAAATATGGCGTAACCTGGAATGATCTCGAAACAGTAGCGTGGATTTGCAAAATTTCTTCTCTTTTTTTCTTTCTTCGCTACATGACTACTATCCATAGGGGAGGGGTTCAGGGTGTCGGGGAGGATGTAGGTGTTTTGGGGAGGGGGTGGGGGTATGCGGGGTGTTTGGGGAGGGGTTGGGTATTGTCGGGGTGTTTGGGGAGGGGGTGGGTTATTGGGATTGTTGGGATGGAGTTGTGTCACAGGGTGTTGGGAGGGTGAGTGTTAAGGTGTTGGGGTGGGTGTTACAATGACTGTTGGGGAGGGGTGTTGTGTGGTGTTGGGGAGGGGTGTTGTGTGGTGTTGGGGAGGGGTGGGATGTTGGTGGGTGTTGGAATGTTTCAGGTTTGGTGGGGTGTTGGGAGGGTTGGGGACGGAGGTAGGGTCTTGCGTGGGTTGTTTGGGAGGGATGCATGGGTGTGTGGTGTTGGGGATGGGGTTGCTTGTTTGGGGAGTTGGCGGGGTGTTTGGGGAGGGGGTGGGTGATGTTGGGTGTTGAGATGGGTGGTTGATTTTGGTGTGTTGGGAGGGAGTGGGGTGTTGCTGCATGTTTTGGAGGGGTGGAGTGTTTAGTTGCTTTATCACTTTAGGGATCGTGAACCATCGGCGGGGACATATTTTATGCATCGTGTACATACTAGTTTGTGCCTTGTTATTTTTGTACAGAAGAGTGTTAGTTGTTCCCTAACTTAATATTGCAGTCACCGTTTTATTGGTTTACCTAGATCGATCTGCTACTTTCTGGCAGCTCAGGGGTCGCACTAATGTTGCGTGTTGGCGTCCAGGACGCTCTTTTTTGCCGTTCGGACGCATAAATTACATTTTGATTGAGCTAGCGCTCCAGCTGGAACGCGCAAAAAACCCCAAAAAACACTCCGACTTCATCAGTATAGACATTTTCCAAGTACACTCACAAATGATAAAATTCCATGATGAAATTGCCACTTTCCCGCGTTGCATAAATCCCAAAATTGACAGTTACTGTTTTCATTTCTATTTCGTAAGTGAAAGTGCGTAAACACGATGACACATTCTTGGGGTAATCCCCCGCCAATATGCCTCTCCCCGGCGATTCCAGGAGTGTATATTTCTTAAAAATACCTATAGGGCTTACAAAATCCACGGGACCGCGGGACCGTCCGTTCCCAGAAAAATTTTCACAGCCGAGCACATTTTTAAAGCCTAAAAAAGCATCGGGGGAAATATTTGAAGAAAAATTAATCTTCCTCCCAAACTAAAGATTATAGTTCAAATGCGACAATGTCTTTTGTGCACAATGGGAGTTCCCCAAAAAATGATTAGATTGTTGTGATTAACGTCGTATCGGAAGCGCCTCATGCTGATAGCAATTTTGGAAAAATATAGTCCTCAACCCCAAGATAGCCACCATGCTAATTGTGCGTAAATGTCGTCAAGTCTGATCAAATTGTAAGAAGTTGTGGTTTAAGAAAAACTCGGGAAAACATCAGTCTTCATTAATTATTACAATTTGCTTTGCCTTTTCATTGACATCGCAAACTCACAATAAAGTGATAATCACCCCCAGATCAGCCCGTCCGCTATATGCGAATATTTTAAATATTTTGGCGAACTGCCGACTTTCAGCGCATGGTCTGACAAGGTTTGAGCTTTTTTCATTTCTAAATAGAAGAATGCCGGTATTCATTATCCCTCCTCCCGGTTATTCACACAAGTGAATAAAGCAGAACATGATCATTAATCGACATTGCCAGCATATTATTATACTTTCAAATAAAGTTTTTTTTCTTGGCCGGTCCAGTCGCGAACCAGTAGCTCATATTATTTTTCATCAGTAACCCTTGAAGTGAGTTTTTCTGCTTGAGAAATTCATTCAAATTTTCCCATTCAAAAGAATTCCAAACATCGAATTGGTTTTAAAATATAAACTTACCATATTGAGCATTTCTTTATCCAACCATCTTCTCTGCTTAAATCATGTTTATGTCAGAGGTTTATTTTTTTTTAAAACGTATAAAAAGATCCATGAAATCAGTACCTCCATGATTAAATGTAGCACTCCAAGATTTAATGTAACCCTAGTTCAGCATGGTAATCAATACTGTGCAGCCGGTCAGAAACTGTAACGCATGGTAACTAACAAAAGCGTAATACCCACTTGAGCCTGAGGTTCACCTCCCCGGGCTGTGGCTCACCCCTTGGACTATCACATCTGCTGATGCTAGGGTGTATTTTAGAAGCATCTGGTGGTGGTGGGAGGGGGGGGGGGTTATATTTTGATAGTCTTTATTTTATTTATGGGAGTGAAGAGGGGGAGCTGAGAACAAAGTTTCATGTTTGATTATAATTATAACAATTTTAGTGGACAATATTTTTTTCTAATTAAAAAAAAACAGCGAGAAAGACAATGTGTTTTCTTGGTCGTGTCCATGGAGTTACTTAACTTCATGGTCTTGTTGCAATTTTGAATTAAATGAAAAATTAATATTGTCATTGTACAATAAAATGTACACTTTAAAAAAATGTTAGCAACTTAATATGGACATTAAATTGACCGAATGCCCTTTACATTAACTGTATACCCTTTTTGGAGTCTTCGTTCCAACTGACATTTTTATTAACGACAGCAATTTTAAACAATAAAAATGTGGACCCCCAGAATGCGATTGGACCCTCAAAATTTGCAATTCCAGGTTGTTACGGGGTCCCCCTGGCCGCCTTGTTTCAAAACTTGTGCTAACCCTGTGGCAGCTTCTGACTGTTGAAATGGCCTAATGCCAAAAAAATTACACAGAAAAAATTGGGCATCTAAATGAACCGATTTTGAAGTTTTAAAAATCTGTAATCGGTATAACAGATCTTAGGGTAATCGGTTAGACACTAGTCCAAAGAATCCAGACAAAAACTTGGAAAAAATGACCAATCTGCATTTACCTCTGATGGGCCAGGCTTATTGAAACCAAGATTCCTGAATTGTGAAAATCATTTTTGGAATATATTTTAGGCTAACCGCTTTGAGGAATTAGTTTCATCACAAAAGCCCAATCATTTCCAAATCTCAACAATTTGAGAAGAGGTCTAGATTCTGTCACACTCAATAATTATCGTATCATTGCTCCGTTCTTAATTTCTTTAATTTTGCCATCATGAACTTGCTTGGCTTTCTTTGGAGGCAATAACTCCGACCTAACTGGAAAACATAATTGATATAATATCAACTCCAACTTGCATTACAACTACAACCATATTCTGTAAATAATCCTAACCCCGACTTCTCCCGAGGCCTTATTCCCAGCATGCCTAATAGGCAATTCTTTACTAAGTGCTCAGCAGGTACATGTACTCTCTGGCACTCATCCTCATTAAATGCCACCTGGGCATTTACCAAATGGTGGCACCAGACTTCATTTTTGGGGGAAATTGAAATTCTGGGGGGAAAACTTCCAATTCTGGCCCCAAATCACTGATCAGGCCTGTCCCAAAAAATGTTAACACTCGAACAAGGCATTTTGATACCAAGAAAAGTACACATGGTCGTTGTTTGGTATCTTTTTCAAGCCATAAAATAGCTTTAAATTTGCATTTATTCTATTTCAATCCGATACTTAGAACAAAAGATAATAGTGAGAAAGGCGAGGTTTGCTTAATCAATTAGAGAGGACAATCAGCTTGGTCCGATTTCCTGCCTTCTAAAGCATTGAAATTCATATTACGCAACAATGAATACACTTGACTTCGTAGGGCACATCTTCTTGCTTCTAACAGGAAACAATAGATCTTGCGCCGTGTTTCCTATTAAAAAAGACTTCGAGTTTCCTATCATTGTGTTTTACCAGCTCTCATAGTTGGATCTACCACAACGCCTCCTCTACAGAGAAATTTTGGCTTGTGTATGCCATGTCTGTGTCCATTAGGGTCTGTTTGGCATGCTAACTGGTGTCTTTCATATGTTCCAATTCTGCCTGCGCCTTAGTCCATGTGGCCTATTATCAGAGGTTTCTCTTTCCTTTTTTGTTTGTGTGTTTTTTATGTTTATTCTGTCTACAGAATCATAGATTTCTTTGGGAATTCGCAAGGAAGTGCCGTGTCTGTTTTGTTGGTTAATTTTGTTGGGGGGGGGGGGGTTGGTTTTTGCATTCTGTGTAATTTTGAGCGATTTGTTGTCTGCTAATGAAAGTGACCGACTGATTATTTTTTTTGAAATGCGAGTTTGCTGATCATAAAGACAATGGTTCACACTATTGACAATATGAAGTTCAAAAGGACTTTCAACATCTTCAGTATGTATCAATAGCCAAACCATAACTCAATCAATCACCAATTTTGGAGTAGGTTACAAACCATATTCCCCGCAATCTTAAACAAATGTAACCAATGCAAATCGGACCAATCCGAATTTGTACTCTTCTTTTTGACGAAGCATATATCTTTTGTTCTACATACGCATTGGATATGAAATAAACGGCAATAAAAGCTTAATTTTTTGGCTTTAATAGCATACCAAACAAGACCCATGCGGACTTTAGTTTTTTACAAATACCTGGGTCCCGAGTGTTAACATTTTTGGGACAGCCTGTTGTACTGTATTTCCCAAATTTTTATTTTTGGGCTTAAAATTGCTGATTTTTGCCAAAATCTGTCTTTTTTCTTCGGGCTTGGGGAAAAACTTAGGGGGGGGGGGCTAGAAAAAAATTGGGGGGAAATTCTGCCCCACCCACCCCCCGGTGGCGCAGCCCCTGTGTAAAAACTATTTGCCCAAACCAGGCACACACTTGTGTCTAAAAATGCCCAAGGCAGCATTATCAGCATTTCATATTCTTGAGGGGTACTGTCCTTCTTAATTTATCACTTTACATGGTAATATTGTGCACCAATGTCACTCACACCTGTTTGCGATCAAGACTCTTTAAATGTTTTAACAATCAGATGGGCATCTCATATAGCTTTATGTCATGTAACATATTACAAAGTGTTGGCTTGGACTATCACCAGCAGCCTGCCAATGGCCAGCTGGCTTAGAGCTATTAATCCAGTGGCGGCGACAGACTTCATGTCCATATTTTGGTAGGGGGTGTAAGCTTCCAATTTTGGGGCCCCAAATGCTGATATGTGCCCAAATCTGGTATTTTTGCACACATCACTCATTTTTTTTTTGTTTTTTGCCCCAAATCCGCATTTTTCTTTTGGGGAAAGAACAAAATTAGGGGGAAAATTCATGCCCCCCCCCCCCGCTGGCACGCGCCACTGCTATCAATCTCCACATAAGGAATGTGGATGGAACAGACCTAGAGTGATTGTACATCAATCTACCTGTTTCTGCCAAGTCCAGGGCATTCAAAAACTACAATACTTACCTGATATTTTTTTAGGATACTACTTTCTCTCAAATTGCACTGTATCGGTTGTAGACACCTACCGAGACGTTTTCAAAGGTTTATTGGACAAACAAGCCATGAAGAAAACTGCAAACCTTGGTTTTTGAACTGGCCTGCTATCGTCCCTATAAGCAAATCCATGCTTTGAATTTGTTGTTCATTACATAAAATACTAAATCATCATAAACCGGTCATATCCGGCTAATTCACTTCAGGTGTGATCTACAATGTAAATACTTGGTAATCATTCCAAATATTCAAAAAACCTGAGTTTTCAAAAAAATTGAGGGGTGCTTCTCGTCTGGACATGTGCTCATGTCTCTTTTAGTGTTAGTTGATTACTTATGCTTTAGAATGTGGTCCTTACAATTGACTTCAGGGGATGTATGAATAAAAAAGTAACGCACCACAGCTAATAGATTTTAATGGTTTTAAAAACACCGACAAATAAATCTGATAACGGCCCGTTTTCACATTAGCCGCCACTTTTGTCAACTGAGGTTTAAAAGTGAGTTTAAAAGTTTTCTACTGTTTTCTTCTTGCCAAGGCTTACCGGTATTCATAAAAATACCTCTGTCTAGCTTAATTGTTCACCCCTCTCAAATAAAAATTTCAAGGTTACTTGTTTAATTTTGGGTACTTTTGTTGAAAATGACTTCAAAATTACAAATGATAATGTACATTGACTTGTCCATATACTGACAATGGACTTGGGCAACAGAAAGTATGCCCCAGGCTTCCTTTAGGACAAATTTGAATAATTTTGGGTTGATATTCACAGATATATTGCAAATTCAAGGTGTTAATTTTTTTGTGACCCAAAATGGGAAATGACCTACTAAGAGTTTACTTCAACACTGAAAATAATCAATGTATTGCTCTGATAATACAATGGTTTAAAGCTCTTGGTCTAGGTAATAGGGACAAATAATGCCAGCTGGCCAGGATAATAAATGTTGATATCAGTTTGTAAAAAGTTTGATGTGACATATTACTGTGAACGGACAACTATAATTATTTTTGAATAAAAGTGTTTTTTAAAAAAAAAACTGATTTGTTATTTGAAGATTTAACTTTAATGAGTCCTCCAACACAGTAGAATATTTCCAAACACTTACTTTTATTGGGAATCATCAGTATATTGGGCTAGTTTTAGGGGTGGTGTGACATTTCTTTCTGTGAACGGACAATTGCATTATGATTAGTAGTGTTTTAAATCTGAATTTTGTGTTATTCAGTCCCAACTGAATTTTTTGACAAGAACCTATCACATTTTTTGAATTTTAAATGTTTTTTCGACCTCTTTGCTTCAAAGTAAATTTTTCATATACGCCCATGCATTAACGGAGCAAGGCTAAAGTAACAGTGGTTTTTATGAAAAATTTAAAAATGGAAATATTTCCTTTTTTTTTTTTTTTTTTTTTAAAAATTTAAAAATGGAAATAGTTCTGAAATACATCAATCAAAACCTTAATGACCTTATAAAATATAACCCATAACATGGTGAAACGCATCAAACACGTTAAAGTTGATGAGTTAGATCAGGCATTTTTTAATCCAAAACCTTAAACTCCTTTGATGGATGTTGACAAATGGGTTGTGAACGGACACAATTTTAGTGGTCTGGCATTATTTTAAAGAGCATAATAGGACCCATAACTCATTGTCTTTTTAGTGACAAACCAAATACTCTAACAAAATAACTAAAACTTGGGTAACTAATGATATTTATATTTTGAGCAGTGAAAGAAGTTTGTTTTGGGATGTACGTATGTTGACTACTGTCACAAAAGTGAACGGACAATTAAATGAGGCCCGCCCATAAAGATCGTATGATCCTAATTTGTAGGGTACCATTATTAAGCTCTTCCAATTGTATCTCAAAATTAATATTCCAAGTGGAATATTTCATTCTTTAGTACCCCCCCCCAAATTCTACACTTAAATATGGGTGGATGTGACAAAATAAGTGAACAGACAATGAGTGGTCCGCATCCATTTTGCTGTAAACAAAACTAGAGTGAGCAATAGCAACAATGTTTTGTCCAATAATCTTAGGACATAAATTATCAATGACAATATTTTTTTGGTAACAAGAAATTGACGTTTGTTTTAAGAACACTTTTTAAAATGTGTGTAAAAAGTGACCCGGACAAGTCACATCCACAGAATTTGCGTGCATATCAACTATACAAGAAAAGCTATTTCCTTAAATTTGAGTTCATACAAAGGGGGGACTTATTCTCCAACAAATAAAGTAGAGGAATAGGGAAAAGGGGGGTTGAAGAATGCGCTGACAAAAATAACCGAAAAGTTCTGACTCAGAGATTTCTGAATATATTTTTTTAAATTATATTAATTAAAAATAGTCAACTAGAACTAAAGATAGTCACCTAGAATGCTCAATTCCAAAGCTTGAGATGAATCAGATTTTTCGTTTTGATGCAGTAAACATTTATGTGTATATAACAGTGCCATAGGATACTGTGTAAAACAAAATTTCTGGATCCGGAATTTTTAAACAAAGATGTGATTTTCTACATGAAGGACTTCCATTTGAGCTTAGCTATTTCACACAGTGATTAGTATATGGACAAGCATTATGTACATGAAAAAACACAATTTGTTTGAAAATTGAGGGCGCCCTCATCGGGACATCTCTGATTTCCGGCCCTTTAATTTCCAGTTGACACCAGAAATGGTCATTTTAGGCATTTTATGATATCACAACACCTAAACTTGTGACAGGAGCAAGTTGGTTAAGCTATGGGAGGTAGAGCCCATAGGGAGGAATGGAAAAACCACAATTAATGATACACTGATCCCATAATTTTGGAACATGCTAGGAAGGAAAAGACAAAATTCAAAAAGTGGTGCCTAATCATGAAATGGGCCATACCTACATGGTCGCATTTCATAAGTTGGTCCTAAAAACTATTACATGGTAGAAAATATTGTGCCTTTTTTCATTCAACAGAGTATTACATTTAATCAATACATTCTAGACCATTAAAAGTATACATTTTTGGAAAGCTTATATTACAATGTTGCCAAAACAGCTAAGTACAACCTTGTTATACAGGGTGGGTCAGAAATATACAGGGTGAAACAACAAAAAAGTTAGCATTTTTCTTGTCATGGTGAACTGTGTGGTTTCCTTTTCTGAATGATATGTAGATCAAAATAAATAAGGATTCAGAAAGGTATTATGTAGGCCCTTCAAACAAGCAAGGAAGAAAGAGTTCACAATACCTTGTGTTAAATATACAGGGTGGTCAAAATTATGCTTATTTTTAAGTGTAAAATACATGTATTAAAGATTTTCGTACTACTTTTCAGAGTAAATCTTTTCCTGGTCATTGGTAATGGAAGCAAGTTGCTTTCTAAACATATATAACCCATACTCTTATGTACTTTTGATTATACAGGGTGGTCAGAAATAAAATTACCCTAGCTGTAAGAGCAAAACTTCTGGTGCTCAAGTGGCTTAATGCTAGGGAAGTTGAACCAATAAAATATTAGTAAAACATTGTAGCCAGAAAGTAAATAGTGTAAGCCTCTTCAAAACCAAGTCCTTGATAAAATCATATAGGGTGATAAAATGTGACGAATCCTTCTGTAATTTCTACATTTCAAATAGGGTCTGCACATATACACAGAAAAAATCTGAATATACAACTATGTATAAAGCATAATTGGTCCTACATGCATTAAACCCATATTCACACTTCTAAAATAGTGGTCTACAGGTCAAAATAAAGCATTTTTGGTGACTGATATGCACTGACAATGATTTAAATACACAAAAGTCATTGAAATACACCCACCCTAAACAATTTTAACCACCCTGTATATATTAATCTATCATCATCAAATATTTCTTGTGTTGTAAAAAACATGACCCGTGCAAAATAACAGTCTTCACGGTGTTGTATAACACAAGATTAAGACATGTTTTTTACCGATGTGACACTACTAGATTTAGAAATTATGTCACAAAAAGGTTTTTTTTCACCCTGTATAATTTTACTCACCCTGAAAATCATGTTGTTTTCTTTGCCATAATTTGTATCCTTTAGGTCGTCACAATGCTTATAAAAAATATTATTTCCTTACTGTAAATACTTTTTCAGGTACAAAGGGCAGAAATTTGGTGTATTTCAGTTTTTTTATGTGTAAGTCTATGGGCTGCTCCTCCCCCGACTGCTCCTCCACCGACTCCACCCTGACATACTTGGTACAATTTAAACGAACTTCGCTATTATCTATTCAATGAAATGGGACTTGTTGCATTAAAGAAAGAACAAAATTAGCTACAAAATGAAACCAATTTTGTTTGTGCATAACATTCAGTACTTCCTGAACATATTTTACTTTGAACATAAATTTGTGGGACAAATGTAATATCTCCACCATATTTGACAGACCAACTTATGAAATGCGACCACATGTACAACTATTTGAAAAACTAGTGCATTTCTCCTTGTGTGACCTTTGACCTACATGTGTGCTCTTTGACCTCAGATTTGTTTTGTGCTCAGGTCAGTGGTCCTTTTGACCAAATTTAGTGGTCACAGCCTCACAGGGCATTTTTTTTGCAAATTGACCTCTATCTATGACCTTTTGGATCACTCTGAAACACTGATAACAAACCTCAGACTGTCCTCCCCTACATTCATGCAAAATATCAGCCCCATGTCAAAGCATAACAAAATTCATAGCCAGACAGGGTATATGACCTTTGACCTTTTGGGTCACTCTGAAATCCTATACGGCAGTGCGGAAAGTGTGTTGTCTGTGTCACAGACTCCGAAAAATATTATCTAAATTAGTACTGCACGAGAGATTAACGTTATCAGTCCATCATAGAGGGTCCGTTACTATGTTTTGTTTTAAATATGTACCGTAATTGCGTCTGAACCTATACATGTAGAACCTAGCGAGAAAATTGAACGTTTTTGTCGGGTACTTCGGTGCTCGCAAACACAGAAAAGTGAACACGCAATTGCTACGGGCCGCATCCCTTTTCCCACAATGCATTTCGGTATTATTCCAGTCTTGAGAACTTTCAAACGCTGGTTTCAATTCACATTTTCAATTTTAGAAACAGGCTATACGTACTTACCGTACCACCGCAGAAATCCTAATAGCTGCAAAGAAAAAAATCTACACATGGAGATACTCCCGGACAAGTAGATTTTCAATATACATGTATTATGTTGACACTGTAACCACACCTCATTGAATATTTTGACAGGTGGTATGAAAACCAGTGCGACATCTCCAGCGTACCCATCCGGGTGCACCCCTAGTTCTGCTAAGCATAACTCCACATTATGGTCATGCGTTTTGAACTCGCCTCCCAAAAAGGGTGGTGCTGTTACGTTTTTTGGTTTCATGCTGTTGTTTTGATTTTATTTTTCAAAAACGACACAAGCTATCCCAACAAATTTAGTGTCATTTTAAAGCTGTATTAATATGCTATATGCCTGCAAAGTTTCATTCGTCTAGCTTATAGTGAGGTACAGATACAGCTATTTAAAGTTGGAAGCCAAGGGGTGGTGCCGGAAGCGGCGCCACCGGAAGCGGCGCCGCCTATAGAAACTCTATGGGAATTTGTTAATTTAGTAAAATTTTTGCAGAAATGTTAATTTTTTCGTCAAATCTGGGTGTATTGCTAAAGATTTGGTACTAAATGAAAGCTAACACATTCCACTTAACATTTTATGATTAAACAGTGTGTGTGGTTATATCTAATGGAACTTATGGCCCATTTTGTATCTGAGTAATGCACGTTTTCCTTTATCTCACAATGTAAGATATAGGAAAATGCATACAAAACATTGCTGAAGAACAGCAAACACAATTTTTGCTGTAACTTTTTAATTACTAACCCTATCAAGGTCAATGTATACATATTCTGCAATGGCGGATCCAGGATTTGAAAAATGTCAAAATTACCGGGGGGCTGAAAGGCTGTAACTGGTCCAAAATAGCTTAAAATGGGCTGATTTTGCAAGAATTTGCAGAATTACCGGGAGGCGCGCGCCCCCTCCGCCCCCTCCCTGGATCCGCGCCTGTTCTGAAAGGAAATTTGATGAGGAATTCAAAAATGCAGTCTATATTTGTGTAGATTGTAGAGCTAAATTTTTAAAATTCAAAAATGGTTTTAATTGGAAACAACAAGATTTGTTTTTTGGAACACCCTAAACCTTAAAAACGCTGTACATTAATGTAATACTTTACCCACACTCTGTTAGCAGATATGTTCTTGCACCAAATTATGTGAGTAATAAGATTTCTAATGACACCTAAAAAATTTGCATTGCAGAAGTTATAGTTCATTTTGATCAAAAAATAAATGTTTCACCCTGTATATTTTCAAGGTCACCCTATATAATGAGATGCAATGCACATATTTAGATTCCTTACAGCTTTGGCTTTCCAAATATATATACTTTTGTTACATTTCAGTGAAGTTCAAGTGAAATATCTGAGTTTGAACATCAATTGGTGACTTACATTGAATAATAAGGCATGTAAGGGGGCGAGTTCATGACACATGACCTTATGTCTTTAACATGTTGTCATTAATAGATGTGGAGTTATGCAAAACCACATGAAATACCTTTCCCCTGTTACCAGCATGAGCAGGCCATTTCAAAGAGCCAACTTTGCAGACTGCAGACGAACAAAATATCAAAAGCAATTCAGAATCGAGTTGATATGTTCCTTAGATATTAACAAATTACCTTTTGAAATAATTAATCCTCAAAAATTTGTCTAAAACAGTAGAAATCCATCATTTTCCGGAGAAACAACCTTTCTCATGCAGAAGTGATTGTAGTCGCAATTTTCTTCAAAATTCCTAATTCTTTAAAGTTTTTTCACATGCATCACATTATATAGGATCTCAAGTTGTGTTTGATAGTGAAAACAGGGATATATCGTACATTTAGAGGGATTTTGAGATTGACAAAGTTGAGGTAGGTAACAGGGCAAAGGTATTCCATGTGTTTTTGCATTTAACTCCACATCTGTTAATGACAACATGTTAAAGACATAATGTGGAGTTATGCTTAGCAGAACTAGGTGCACCCCGGTCTTCCAGTACGCCAGGGCTAGACATCGATCTGACAGTATATTTTAAGGTCATCTTCAACCTAATTTCATGATCCTTATGGGTAAATCTCACGGGGTAAATACTTCCCACACGCCGTATTTGGCCGAACCGAACAGTTTGAATTATCTCGATATTGACAGCGATTTGTTGTCTATCGATACAACATTGAGGACTAGACGAAGTACAATGAAGATTCGGAGCTCCAGAAAATTTTGATAAAATTTTACTGTAGAATTATAGCAATCAATGTAAACAACGATAGTTTTAAAGGTAAGGCTAGTGACAAATGTGATTATGTGGGGTATATCCAGTGCAGCATTATATTTTGGCACAATACCACCTGAATTTTGCTTGTAACACTAAAAGAATTTTTGCACAAACCAGTCATGACTAGATAGTCAATGATAACGACAACATACAAAGTTAAAGACTATCAGTCATGATCATCAGGACTAACTTTTTGACCCTGTAATGTGTAATCCAATAGTAAATTTCAAGTAGTAGAAAGTTGCCATTGATCAATAGTGAAATGAGCTATGTCACTCAGTATTTCCTGCATTTTTGGCATGTACACAGGACAAATTTGACAGATAATTAGCATTGTCACCCTGCATGTCACAACCATAACAGTTAGTGTCTGGGTCATCAAACTCTAGCGTGATGCAGGAACATGCTTTGTTGGAGTATATCAGACCAGACATAATTATAAATTAATAAATTTTGAAGTAAAAAAGTGAAATTAAGCAATGGGCTTCTGCAAATAAACCACGCGATTAATAACAGTGATGATTGTACGAAACAAAACAAATCTTTAACTCGCTATACAAAATTACTGGTCACATATTAGTAGGGATGTCAATGAAAAAATTGAAGTTTTGAGATAGGTTGAATTATATATAGAAACGAATTTCCTCTTCGGATTCTGGCGTGAGTAGAAGACATAAGATCATCTTGCAGGTGAAGCAGGAATCAGAGATATTAATTTTTATGTTCTCAACCAATTTGCGAAGTTTGTTTTTGTTTTGCTGAATTAAGGCCAAATAAGGGAAAGTGGACTAACTTACATATTTAGGGTTGTGAAAAAATGCTAATATAAATGAGGAACTGACATCTTTGAAATATTTCCCTTCTAATGTGCTGGACCAATCATTTAAAACCCAAAACTAGGGCCTGTGGCAGAGCATATTTTTTATTTTTGGCCTGGACAAAAAGGTCTCTTGTTCAACTTTACCAAATGGACCAGGCTATGCTTCAGAAAAATGACAAAGTCCAGCTCATTAATATGCAAAAATGATATACAAGCTTCATTAATGACTTTCATTTACATAGAAGTAGGAGTGGGCTATAAATGGGCGATTTTTTGTTTTATTTTTGCAACAGTTTTTTTGTATTCCATTTACGCTATCTCAACGTGAAATGACAAAAGTTTTCGCCTGCGGTCTAAGAAAAAAGTGCGCCGGGCCAAAATCCAAAATGGCCGCCGTTTTCCTGAAAAATCACATTTTCGGCCATAACTTTGTCATTTGTTGGTCTCTTTGTGTAGTTTTGGTGTCTAACCCTATGTTTTGGGGGTCAAAGATTATATTTATGCAGTTAAAATTGCTGTAAATTATGCAGTTATTGAATTAAGGCACATTTTTGATAATTTTTGCCATATATAATAGGGGTGAGCTGTATTCGACGATTACCTAGAGACGCAGTTAAATTCTCCCAAGAAAAAGGCATTCCTTAAAAAATAATCTTATTTCAAGGAATGTTAATGATGTGTGAAGAGATAATTAGAACCACGTATGATTTTATAGAAATGCCTAATTTTGCGTATTTCACATTTTCCAAGAATTGTAAACAGGCTGGCTACCCAAAAGACTGACCCACACGCACGTGCAACAACTAGAACTAGAAATTAGAATAACCCTTTTCAATGAAATTGTGGTAGTTCTTCCTTGTGGGTACTTCTCTGGTACTGCATGAGATATAGATTGATTTTAACACCTTTGTAGTGGTCTATTTCTGTAATTAAATATAATGCGACTTTTGTTAAAAGTCTGGTCTCGAAAAGTGATGGTAGAAACTATCATTTTACCACTGTTACATAATGATAAATTTGATAAAACCTGGACACAGAGTGATTGATTGCTTAGGAAATGTTTCTTGGTTAAAATCCTGAGGATGAAGACACTCTTGAGGAAATTATAATTTGAAAAAAATATATATTTTTTTGAAAGCTTAAAATTTTCTGAGACCGGCAGTCCACTGTCCCATGGATTTTGTAGGCCTGATGCACAGAACGATACACACACAATACATAATGACACAAAAAATATACCGAACCTGTTCCATCACTGCACTAAAAGGCTAGACAATATTTTAAGGTTTACAAGACAGGCACAGTAAATACTGGCCCCACATAACCGTGAAATGACCTTTAACCTTCACATCTGTACCCACATAGGTTATAGACCACTAACCTGGCTGCCATAATGAAAAAAAAAATCTTGGATGGGTTACTTTCTTGTATGGCATCTGAAAAAACTACTTTAAAATGCTTCTTAAAGTTAAAAATAAAACCTATAAAACCGGAAAATGGGGGAAAAACTACTTCAACAGACTCACAAATGCCAATAGGCCTATAGAAAACTACAGAAAACAGTTGTTTGCGGGCCACCCCGATTTTCCAAACTTCATAGTTCATTCAACACTAGTGATATAATTCACTTCATTTATAACATCCTCTATTTTGCATATACAATCAAAACGACTTCTACAAAAACACAGACCTCGGTCAGCTGTTTTTTTTTTCCTTAAACCCCACATCGGCTATATTCTATAAAATCATACGCGGTTCTAATTATCTCTTCACAATCATTAACCAATTCTGAAAAGAAGAAATTTTTTAGGAATGCCCTTTTTTGGGAGAATTTAACTGCGTCTCTAGTAATCGTTGGAATACAGCTTCACGCCCATATTATCCAGCGTGCGCGCCATCCAACATGATGCAGATGTCCGCTGAGACCTCTACAAGGTCATCAAATTGTCGAAAAAGAGATGATGAAAACCTTATGGTGCTTGTTGGGGATAATTGTCAAGCAGAGGAAGCAGTGGTATTTCCATGTGAGAAGGCAATACTGAAACATTGAAGGGGTGTCCAAGAAGCACAGACTGGAATGTCTCCTCTCAAGAACCTAAGTTCCACCCTAACCAACCACTTGGGTTATTTGGGAAGAGTTAGGCACCAAAGAGGACAACTGGGTCTTATGAATGACAATGGGGATAGAACTTTCCGGATTGGGCCAAAATGATGCGTTGCTGGCTCCGGATGATGGAATTGGCAGCGACCACCACGGGACTGATGACATTCAGGACACTACGAGGCACATTTTGTGCCAGTGGCTGTGTTCAGGAACCTGGAAACTTCTCTAGTAGAAGCCACATTTTGTCATAAGCAAAGCCAAGAATTGAGGAAATCTTTAGCGAAATTTGCTAATTAAGTAAAATTAGCAGAAATGTTGTTAAAACAGGTGCTCAATCTACACCTGATGGGGCTGTAGCTATTTAGATGCATTTAACAGGATTGCTGACCCCAAAAACATGTTAGATACCACAAACAAGTAAAAACACCACAAAATGACAAAGTTATGGCTGAAAATGTGATTTTTTTGGAAAAAACAGGCCGGCCATTTTGGATTTTGGCCCCGTGTTGCAATTTTTCTTCGACCCCAGGCGGAAAATTTGTCATTCATGTTGAGATAGAGTAAAGCGAATACAAAAAAAACTGTTGCAAAAATAAAAGGGACAAAAAAATGATTTTTCACCCCGACTGCCACTCCTATAGAAGATAAAAACATTCAGTAACTGTGGTCAAACAGTGGGTTACATTTCAAATATGCAGATGAGAGCACATTAATCTTCCTCAAGTATAGTGTATCTTGAAAAAAAATGCATAATTAGTATGCGTTTTAATTTTAAAACAATGAATGGCAATTTGCGGCTGTGATCCTAACATGCTGTGAAAAAATGTTTTACAGGAAAGTTGTAGATACTAATTTAAGTATTGAAATTATACAAAGCACTTTTTGATTTTGCTTGAATTTTCAGTGAGGTCTCCGAAGACAGAAAAGGAGGATTTATGTAAATGCATATTTTTTTTCAAAGGAGGATTAATGGAAAAGTGCCTCCTCAGACATGAATCTTTAGATAAATCTTCTTTCTAAAAAGGGGTGGCACGTAATGGAAGTTGTGAAGATCAAACCTAATTTTGGATTCAAAGATTGGTACATTTAGGTGTCAACAGTGTCATTTAGATGATGGTGGGTCACTGGGGCCAATTTTTGTGCCAGAGAGGAAAAACAAGGACTTTTCAGGTCTATTTTAGACTTTATTTCTTTTTTTATGGATTTAAAATTTTACACAGAAAGGATAATAAACTTCAAGGGGGGCTAGTATGAAGCTTAACCTTTTCCCCTAGCCTCCAAAAATAGTTTACTGAATTTAGAATGCCAGAATTGTTCAAACTTTATGCCCTTGTGGAGCATTCCATACAATTTGGAGTGCCATTTTTGCATCCTAATATTAGTCGACAAAATAGGGTAGGCTCACCTTTCTTTGCCATTGCGCCTTTTTCTGGATGCTAGTGCCTTTGTTTTTCCGGCCTTCTTCCCTGCCCTTGCAAACCGGAACTTTTGTTTTTTTATACCTTTCCTTGGCATGTATAAAGTTTTGTTGTAATTCTAAGGACAGACAGAATGTAAACACTGAACGCCCAATGTACAGAAGTCCTGCCTTTACTTGAAGTCTTGCATTCAAAACACATGTCACATGCACAAGCAAGCAGCAGTCAGTCGAGTGTTTACCAAAATATTTCTTCAGTAGCACCCATTACATAGGGCGGCAGGCGATGTTCCTGTTAGCATTATTGGAAATCTACATTATAATTATTAATTTAAGGTATCATTTATAAGGTCGTACATAATCTAATTTGGTACTTTTTCATCTTGTAAATATCTACCAATCTTATTTAGCGAAACGGACTACATAAGTTCAAACTAAGATATTTTTTTCATAATGAATTTATATACAATAGAACACTAAACAAATGGCTCCGCCCATATGAGGGAACACTAGTTCACACGAGGTGTTACAATATTCCCGCAGAATTCCACTCTGTAGACCTGCGAAATTATTTCTTTCTCTCAATTTATTGAAGAAAGGGATTAGTTGCTTCCTTTTAGACATCGGCCAGAGTGTAGAAGGAAGGATGACTCCAGTAATGGACCCCAAAAACCCAGACAAGTCAACCGAATCGCAAGAACAGACATTCACGCATTACTGACAATAAAACAACTTGCTGTGTTGTGCGATTAACTGAACCGAAAATGACAAAGTTTCTGAAAATGTATCACAAGAAACCTTGGGTAGACAGAGAGGGGGAGATTATGCCGAAAGGTGTATATTTGCGAGGTCCGTGTCAGTGAATATGCATGAAATTGTTGAGTACAAACTGTCCGACATCACTTATTTTTCCACCAGTAAACTGAAACCATAGGGTTTGCCATTATCTTAAACACTGTACATTTATCATTGAACGGCCCTCTGGTTTTCAGAACGGAGGGCCATTGCAGAAGAATGAACGAATAATAAAACCAGTATTTCCCTCCTCAATTTACAACAACAACAAAAGCGTTACCACCAGCCTGAAATTTTCTATGATACGAAGACTCTCCATAACCTTCTCTTCCATATGCTGCATTTTCAGGCTTGAAAAAAAGCAACAAATAACGATTTTTGACGAATTTTGGGAACAGACTGATCACATTTTTCGTCTAAGTTCCAACCGGATGAGCAATACAGGTTAAAAGTCACACCCTGGGTCACCAGGGTCATACCGTGACAAACTTACTAGTATGTTTGGGTATTGTTTGGAGTGTTTTAACGCGACTTCAAACGTGTTTCGATTGGTGTGTCTGGCCAGGACATTGTGAACACAACGTGTATCACGGGCCAGTCGTTTTCTATAAGATAATCAAGATTTTTGGTGCTATTTTGGAGTCAGAGAAGTAGTACCATGATATTTTTCTGAATGGAGACGAAAGGAGTAGATTTTTTTTTTAACTAGGAAACATTTGGTAGACTCCAAATTTTAATAAACAGTTGTGTTTGCATCAGTCATTATCCATTGCCATGTAAGCTATATCTAACCACGTGGCAACGCTATCGTGACGCCTTTTGGGGAAAGGAAAAATATTTTCTTATGGATCTTTGCATTGCTTAACTATCTCAACAAAACTAAATGCAGACGACTTTCATTAATGTCTAGGATCATTTTATATTGGATGATGCCTTGGGGAAATCAACGACCGACAGGGTGTAATGTTCGGGGGTTGGTGGTTAATTTTCCAATACGGCGTTATGGGCTTGGGCGGTAACTAATACCAACAGTATGCTGTAAATTGCGCTGGTGCCCTGTGCCTGGGGTTTCGGTTATGGATCAGTGGTGAGACACCATAGCGCAAGGAACCCAGCTTAAGATTGTAAATGCAAATGGTGATTCAATTGCGCAAGCAAGTGGAGTATTTATTTTATTTAGTTGAAAATACGCTTTTATAACAGCGGCACACGTCTTGCGACGGTGCGTTCTACAAAAATTCAAACATTATAAATGATGATACAGAATATTTGAAAGAAGAGATTAGACGTGTAGGCGGAAAATACATCTCTTAACGTGCTTTGACACTGGTAGTACAACACATAGTTGAGAAATGTGTGCACCTCCTTGATGTGTGAAGGGTGCTGACCGGAAAACAATGTGTACTTACGTGTGTCAATCCATTCGAAGTGTTGTACTTCTCTCTTACATGTGTCACACACCAGTGTATACCAACAAAAACCAAAGTATAATCATTACAACTTTCCCTTCCACACACCAAGATCCGACACCGCCACTCACAACACACTCGCAAACAACATGCATGCACAAACACGCACACACACCAAACGCAACACCCCACACACACAACACGCGCGCGGCACGCACACCCCACACCACACACACGCCCAGATACACAAAATACAATTCGCACGCACGACGAATGCACATTACAACAAAACCACCCAAATACATTAACAGTTAAAGGCAATATTGGAACATTTTTGGAAGAGCGCCCCCCCCATTTCAAAATTTATATTTTTACACAGTTCCGTTGATAATTGTCTAGGACAAAACATACCTGCGAAGAGAATGCTAAGAAATGCGTATTTATCACAAAAATAAGCGATTTTGTAATTAGATTGGGATCCCAGATTGGATAACGGACAGAGCTGGAAATGGACTACGGTTCTGTCAGTCCGTGATGACAATAGAATGCCACTCGAGAAATAACCTCGAACTTACGTGCCGAAATTATTAACAACAACTAATGGATGAGCGTAGGCAGAAATGGTGCTATTTCCCGGATATTTCATCAGTGGAAGGCAGTTTCCAGCAGCCGTTGAAAAATTATTATCGGGGATCCCCCGATAATAATTATTTCTGCTACAAAATTCCCTCGTTTGTGACACATAGACATTTCGAGCTTAACCATTCACAGGTTTATAGTTTACTAGCCAGTTACCAAGGAAACCGTGTAAAAATCTCCATTTTTGAAAAAGTGGGGCGCCCCTCAAAAAAATGTGCTAATATTGCTGTAAAAAAACGATCAACTGAAGTAGTAGAACCATTAAATTAAAGTTAAAAAATATAAAAAAGGAAAACATGCAATTAATACAGAACATAACGAGTGGATTAACTTTGCAAATTTTAAGACTTGTTCTACATGCCCATAGGCTTTTAAGTAAGGAGTTGGCAGAACGTATACAAATATATTATCAATGGTGTGATAGATTCACGTGGGAGAATGGGCATTGAGTGGAGATTAATAACCTTGCTACCCTAATCACAACAAAATGCAACTGAGTATCTACTTTCACTGTTACTAAATATATTCCAACAAATTCATAACCTGCAGTACAAAGAGAATTCTCAGGTCAGCCAGTTCCCTTTCGAATTCCTCATTCATTAAAAACGCTTTGGCATTCTAACAAAGTGTTTTCCCACAAATCTCCAGAACCACTTTGCAAAGGGTGCATTGCCAGAATATATATAAGATTAATCTTGATCACTACTCCCCTCGGCGGCCCCCAAATGAATTTCCCGCTGCACATTTATATACGAGGGGGCCGAGGGGAGGGATCAAGATTCTTCTTCTTGCCTTGTCCACCACCAAGCTGTTTAATTAAATGGCGTATTTTCGCCCATTTTCTTCGATATACGTCAACTTTATCAGTTACAGCTACAACATTTTTAATATTTTTACACAGCACAAATCAATGAAAAAATAAGGTGGTACACAAGAGGGTGGGTTGAGACTTGTCAAGGGTTTTCTGCAGCCAACGCCAGCCAAAGCTCAGAAGTACACGGGACTACCACCTCAGTGAAAGGGCTGGGTCTATCCTAGGGCAGGGTCTGAAAAGGGGTGTGGGTAAAAGTAGTTGAAGTAGTGTTTCGTTTCGGAATTCTCGCGAATTTTATATGTACTGGACAGTTTTTTGTCGAGTCCGGCCCTCTATTAAATAGTCCAGTCTCAAGTTTTTGATGGGGAAGAACAACACAGTGTTTACTACTCCTATATTTATTATTCATTCACACACCACACACCCTCACACACACAGCACAAGCCCCACATAGACACACACATACAACGCACACATACACCCACACACCACGCACACACATACACACACCCCCACAACACACCATTTTTATAGCTTTTAATAGCTATAGGCCTATAAAACTCAGTCTGACTTTTGTTCACCTGTTTCACGGCAATGAGGCAACTTAAACATTTCTTTTCGGCGTTAGAAAATTCAGTTGTAGCCTAAATAATCCTGTGGACATGATCGCTAATATATGCTCATATATCATTATTGACGTCTATTTTGTTTCACTCGACATCGTGATCACTTTTGCCAAGCACGTGGTTCATGCACCAAACTTCACGTTCCGCCCAAACCAGGCGGCCTGCGTCGGTCCGTGTGAACCTCCATGTGCCAAAATTTCACCCGAGGTAAAGCACCCGAACGTCCATTTTATTTAAACAACCGTACAGCACATCGACATTGAAGACAAACCAAAAAACTGTTGTGAGGACCAGTTAGGATTTGCTTTTGAAGCAGAAGCAGATTCAATGAACATATAATGTTAGAATAATAATGTTACCTCTATTGGGAAGACCATTCGAATAAATACCATTCGTCTCGGACGTAATTTCACACATTTCGAGACATAAAACTGGCGATTCAATGCAAGTCTAGTACTTTTTCGGCCATCGTCTTCGACACAGAAATCGAGTCACTTTCAACCCTCCGATTTTGGAATAGAAACCTCGGATCGACACAATATGGCAAGTCTCTCTGTGTAGACATAATGTTTTTTACACTACATATTAAAGCCATTTTTTAGATAAATACTAACAAACTTTTCAATGAAATATCTCAAATTTTGAACACTACTTAGAATTTTCGAAATAGCTTGCCGCTGTCTTAACGGATTCTTGTTCGTCTGCTGCAATTTTCACCGTGAATGAGGTAGGAACGCCACACTCGGCGGGTGCCTGATTTCCGCTAACTGTGACTAGCCTCGTTCCCATGTTCCGTAGCGTTGCACGTCGTCCGTACCTCAGAGTTAGTAGGCCTAGGGCTATCGTAGCGGAAAAAACCAGAGCAACCACGGCCGCTCGGGCTACACCGTGACCAGCCTGGCAGCCTGGCCTGAGAAGGTGTTTTGAGTCAATCCCACAATGCACCAGTTTTGGGAAATTCACCTCAAATAGGTCATGTGATCTCACAAAAATCTACACTTAATTCTCTTAAAAACCCTGACTTTTACGCTCTTTTATCCACAATACACAAAGCATTAGTACTTAGCCTAGCCTAGAATTCATGAATTTTTAGCATGATCATCATCATGAAATGTCTTGTGGTTCTTAAACTTTTAGAACACTTTTTAACCCTAAGTACTGACATGTATTTAGTGCAGTACAGTATAGGAAGTACTGTAAAAGTGAAAATTTTCGCGTGTGTAATTTTTTGCGTTTCAGCAATTTTTAACATTTTTGCTTGTTTTTAAATTCGCTCTTTTCAGCTATCCTACACCTAGACCTACACACAAAATAAACATTTTCGCGGGTTTTTAATTTCGCGCTAGCTCAGAAGTGCACGAAAAGCGCGAACATTAATGTAGCGCGAAAATTTCCACTTTTACAGTAGTAGACTGAGTCCCTAGTCGGAAAGAATTTAGTATTCTGCCACAGGCTACGAATTCGGCAACGTTAACGGAATAAACCGCATGTTAAAGGTGTCGAATTTTAAGTGGTGGCAGAATACTAAATTCATCCCCCCCTAGTCCTCCGTTCACGGCGCCCTTTTATTACCCACAATTCTTTATGGCCGGCTCACAGGGACTGAGAAAATATACGACCAAAACCGGGGAGCACTTTCGTCTCAGATTTTGAGGTAAAAATCATGCGCAGTAGGGACGTCTCCTCCTCATGAATAATAATGGCGATATCATGGGTGCGGCAGGGAGTTTGGCACCAGGATCATCCTCCTTGGGCCTGGCATGGCAGTGGGCGAAAAAGTAAACCAAGCAGGATTACGTGAAGGAAGTTGTTTTCATGGAATTGGAATGGATACGCCACACCTTGACGTGTATTTAGTTGTCTGGTCATGGAATGGCATGTTAATATGTGCGGAGAATAAACAAACATTATTCTCTATACTATAATCTTTCATCTCTGTCAACTTGAACTTGAAGGGTAGAGGCAAGATTGCGATGATGTTGCCTTCGTCAAATGGAATTAAAGGTCCATGCCCGATCGTTAATAGCCCCGTCCCCAGAAGCACATTTTACCGGAATTGGTCAACATTTTTGTTTTTTGCTACTATTTTTCTCATTACCCGGTGAAATCTCAGAGCCAAAGGATGTTTGGCTGTGGAATTTACGAGCGAAAATGGCCCCATTTTGGTCGACCAATACTTTATAATTTTTACACAGTATTCTATGGGGCTACAAAATTACGTTTTTTAGCTCTCGCTTCAAACGAAAAAAAGTGATATATCGGCGCGAAACTTTACAGATGGGGTTTTGGAGTGAAGGCCAATCTCTCACGATGAAACTTCATAATCCTTAAAATCGGCCATCCCCCTTTAATTTTAGCCTAGACTAATAAATACTGGCATGCTGGCCATAAGCTTAGCCAAGAAAGCTAGACTGTAAAGGACAAGGCGTAGCTGGGGCCTAGCCTATCTGCCCTGCTACTTGTCCTAGCCCCCTAAGAGTAGGCGCACCCCAGCACAACCCGATTCCCTAAATAAAGCAAGGGGAATGCATGACAGTGATTAAAACTTAATTTATCATGGTTATTCAGGTAGGACAACTCTTCTTAATCGTTATGTGCACTTCACGCTCCTGTGCTAGCATGCAGTATCATGTTTATTTTAATTCGATCGACCTAGGCCTAGCTATGCTACCATGTAGCACTATCTTTTGCTACTTTAGTTTTACCTTTTAGCATCTTACCATGCCCTATTCTGCCTGAGACTAGAGACCCGGGCTAGAGACGTGCCCTTAAGCATAGGCAAGGGTATGGCAGTATCAGCAGCGATCGGGTCTAGCTACAGTATAGACCCTAGCCTGGGGTAGAACATAGTTTTACCTATCGAGTCTGTAGGCTGCCCCCTATTTGAGCCCAACTCTACTTAGCCATATCGAACTAGGTCCCTAGGCTTCATTCGCATCACATGTATACACATGTTAACAACTACATCATGACTACGCCTATCACTGCCTATGCCGGAGGATGGCACGCTAATTTACAGGTACTGATTTATAGGCCCTGGTTTATAGGTCCAACATACATGCAAAATAGGCCTATCTTCTAAAATGTGATAAAACGCAACAATATGCCTATTGGCCTAGTCCTAGTAAAATAAGTAGTATCATGGCTTATGCCTATAGATAGGCCTACATTAGTTATAAGATCGTTTTGTTTTGGTTCTTGCTGAAACGTGTTTGGGCCCACATAAACTAGGCTACATAAAAAAACAATTTATCCGAATCAGGTACAAGTTTTTTTTTTTAAACCTTGGAAAGAAGAGGTTTTGAAACATTATTTTTCACAAGTTTGAAGAAATTAAGCACATGATCATTAGGCCTAGACTCAAATGCAAGCAGTCAACATCATTTTTCGTTCAGTACGTGGACCTAGGGCAAGTTTAATAGGCCTATGGACCAAACCCTAATTTTGTAGTCCAACATAGGCTATGTTGTAAAAAATGGAAGGCCTAGCTTCATGATAATTTGCTTTTAAAAATGTTTGGTATCAATATTTTTATATATAGGCTTTATTTTACAGTTTTGGTCCAATTTAGTAAAATCTTTTTCATCATTTTTTGGAATGACCTTGACCCCATAGGCCCTACACCATCCAAACTTTAAAGTTTCAACCCCGATTTTCAACCCGTTTTATATAGAGCTAGTACTAATCTTGTTAACTCATGTGTAAAATTGTAAATTATTTATTGCCGGACCAAAATGCGAAATTGTTCTAAATGCTCATAACGGCAAACTGAAATATTTCCTGCCTAAGACTAACACAACTAAATCTCACCAAATCTCACAGCACTGAGAAAAAGGCACTAAGTCCAGAATTTAGCGATGACGTCATCAACAAGACTCATATGTGCACGAAATCCGCTGGCCGAGGCCAGCGACACCGCCGTAGTGTGCTATCCCGGTCCATGGGACTGGGCCCGAAGGGTTCGAATCCCACCCGAATTGCCGACTTTTCTTGTTCCCCTCTTCCCTCACTCCTTCAGTCCCCTCCCGGAGATAGGCGGGCAAACCGACGTGGGGTTTTATTGAGGAATATAGTAGGTTTTTCTGACACAAATGTGTTATTACCTCCAGGTAAAAATCTGACTTCCAGGACGAGGTATATACTTTAAATGGGCATTTCGTGACATACAGCCTTTTCTCCCGACTCACCTCAAAAAAGTTGAGATTTTTATGTGTGCCTGTAGACTCTTATGTGCAAATTCGATTTACACTGCCAGAAATAATTCTTTTTTTTTCTTGATCAGTAAAAAAATTTATAAATCTATTGAAAACTAAAACTTAGCTTAAAAAAGAAATGTGGTAAATGTGAATGTTTACACCTATGCGAGCGGCCTCGGGAAGCTGAGAAAAACTTTCTTTTTTTCTCGGCCTAATCCACCCATTTATTTATACATGTAACTTGAAGAAGTGGCAAAAAGGCTAGTATGGAAAGTAAAATTCTCAAAACATCACTAAAAACATCCATATTTTAGGACGACCAGATGTTTTGTTTGGGTGTTTGTCAGACCCGTATTGGGAGGGGGAGAAGGGACGGTCCCCTCCAAAAAAAAAGTACCCATAAAGTGATTTTTACTACAATTTCTTGAGCCTGTCATTATTTATTTTTGCGTTAATTCATTTACTCATAAACAAACCAAATCACATGCAAAATAGTAAAAGAGAAAACTACGGAGATAACTCTAGAACTATATCAACTAACTAAATAAATAACTAATAACTAAAATAAATATCTGCATAAATAAATACCTGTATAAATAACTGCATCAATAAAATAACTGAATATCAAATAACTGAATAAATAAATAACTAAATAACCAACTGATATAACTTGATAAAAATAAAAAAAACATAAGTTTTAAATAGAAAGTAATGAACACACACACCTACACATGAACACAGAATAAATTTAATTATCAATAAATAAAAACGACTATCAGAGATCAGAGAACAAGATTGGAAAGTCAGGCCAAACGTTCAATTATGTCTCTAAAAAAACAAACAAACACAAAAACGACAAAACCCCATGTATTACTGAGCATTCACAAAACAAGAACTTTCGTCCAGCTCGTTGATAGCGTAAATTCCCGCTAATTAATGCGCACAACGTCTGTTAAGACGTGAGCGCAACAGTGCTACGCAGTAAGTGGTGAATTATACATGAGCCACAGAGCGCTCCCCTATTCGAAACATTTTTTTCAGTCGTCACTATAGCACCGCATCGCGGGGCCGTGCGTATATGTTGAATGAAAACGATGGAAGGATCAGTCTAATGGATAGTGCCACATTGCAATGCATTATGGGATTGATTCATCAGACCACCCTCTGACCGTGACCAGGGCGGTGGTGGCCAAACCTCATTCATTATAGCAACTCACCAAAAAATGTCAAAAGAAATTAACAGCCATACTGAGTGGGCAAACCATAACAAATTTGGGTGCTTTGGATGTGGGTCGGTCATGGTGCTCCCCTATGACCACATACGACCTCGTCCTCGTTCGGGGTTATTCGTACCAAAAAAATAAGAATACCCTTCCCAGTTCCCAGTGGATTTAATTCTTCAACTCGCAAGGGTTTTGGAATAAGAAAAAATAGCTTGACAAACATAAAAAAATTCAACATTTTTCGTCAGTTGACTTTTACGTGTTAAACACCAATGGCGACTCTGAAATTTGGATTTCTTGCCGTCCCTCCACTCCCGCCCGACCGTCAGTGCCAGTGCCACCACATGACCACCCAAGTAACCATCAAGTCACCCCAAGAACCCATTTTAAAAATGAGCTGGTAACCACACGCCTGGCATGAAAGAAGCAGAATGGCAAATACAATATTGATTGCAATCAACATTACTTGCCCCAATTTCTTGCAGAACAACTTCTACTAGATATTGGGGAGGGCCGGGTAGGATGTTGTTGTGGGGTGTTGGGGAGGGGGTGGGGAGTTGCGGGTGTTTGGGATGTTTGGTGTGGGTTTTGCCCTGGGGTGGGGAGGGGTGATACAGAATACCGCTCTCCCTCCATGGTTCACTTGGAATTGGCCAAATGAATCATGAAAGCCATCCCGTCTTTCGGAGGGGACGTTAAGCATTCGGTCCCGTGTACAGAGGATCACAACTGTACATGTACCGTGTTTCCCAATAAAAACGGCAAACACGTGGTGCAGGCGCCATAAGTTGTGAACCAGAATTATGGCACGTGACTACTTATTCTTGTTGTAAGATAAGTGGGACTGTTTAGTCTCATATCAACTGAAAAGTTCATAAAGGGAGATTCAATATTTTTAAAGATATGCACCAGAAGTCAAGTAACCTACAGTACCCATTTAACCAAATTGACGCGCTACAAATACGGCACGTACCATTTGCAATCCATACCACCAATTGAATCTCTGTCCCAAGCACCATTTTCTTTTTTTTAATGACAGCTACTGCGACAGATATTAACATACATGTCTGACTGTTTTCCATTGGCAATACTAGCTAAAAAACATGCATTTTAACACACTTAAAGTATGAATTGGAATGTTGATCATTTAACACTTCGTATTGTCCAAATAAGACAGCTTTGGATTATAGCTTTCATTCATCATCATTTTATGACGGCACACAAGAGTTATTTTAACCCCCTTAATGACAAGAATGACATAGACTGAACTGTTACAAATTGTCTTGAAACATGTTTTAATTTATCACCACCTAAATAATATTTTATCATTATCAGTTAATCGATAGGACCCAACAATCAGTACCCGCAGAACCCCATTTTATAAAATGAGCTGGTAACCACACGCCTGGCAATGAAGAACAAATGGCAGATAATACTGATGATCAACATTTACTTGCCAAAAAAAAAAACAAAAAAAAAAAAACAAAAAAAAAAAAAAAAAAAAAAAAAAAAAAAAAAAAAAAAAAAAAAAAAAAAAAAAAAAAAAAAAAAAAAAGAAAAAAAAAAAAAAAAAAAAAAAAAAAAAAAAAAAAAAAAAAAAAAAAAAAAAAAAAAAAAAAAAAGCCCAACTTTCTTGCAGAACAACTTCTAAGCTAGATACTGGTCAAAGACTGCATACATACTTATTACTTACAAACTATGACTCTTTCTTCAGAGTGTAGCCAGATATGAATTAGACGGGGGGTGGGGGGTGCTGGGGCTTTAGAAAAATGTATTGAGCATAAGCGTAGCGAGCGGAGTGTCCTCGCGGCGTGGGGTACAGGGGCCTGCTTAAGGACCCCTCCGCTTAAGGGCCCGGTGGGGTCGGCAGGGGCAAAGCCCGGCCGGGTCCTGGTGTCAGAGCCGGAAGCTCTGGGGTTTTCCATGTTTTTCAAAAGCCCAGAAGGCCTATTTTTCAGTCTCTTGTCCCCCCGCCGAAAGCGAGTTCGGACGGGGACATGAAATGAGTCTTCGTCCGTCTTCGTACTGTCCTTCGTTCGTCGTACGTCCGTCCAAATGTTAACCCATGTTTGTATACGATTCTCTGGATATTCCGTAAGGGCGACAATGATTTACTTGGTGAAAGAATCGTGCTGATGGATTTCTCGACCTCATTAGATTGTGGCCGTAAAATATGCTAATTAGTATCTAATTGCATACTTTATGAGAATTTTCCACCTCCTGCAAGTCTGTGCTATTCAAGGTTTTCTTGAGTTCTGTAAGGCGTATAATGATGTAACTAGGTGAAATGAAGCGGCGAAGAGTTGTCTTTTTTGACCGCGATTGAATTTGGGCGTATTCGGGGGCAAATTTGAGATTAAATGAGCTAATTAATATGCAAATATCAGCATAATTGCTATATTTTTGAAACGGTACATCGGATACTCAAATCCGGCGCTGCATGAAAGCCGTCATGAGGCCAAAAAAACATCTTTTTTGCATTTGAAAGTATGTGAGATTCAGATTAGGTATGCAAATGGCTAATTAAAATGGCGTAATTGCTGTATCTGCTGAGCGTTACATCGGTAGGCAAAATTCCTTCGCTACATGAGACTACTATGTTTCTATAGGGAGGGGGTGAGGTGTTGGGGAGGGGGTGGGGAGTTGCGGGCTGTTGGGGAGTGGGTTGAGTATTGCGGGGTGTTGGTGAGGGGGTTGGGGTATTGGGGTGTTGGGGAGGGGTTGGGTATTGCAGGTGTTGTAGGGGATGGGCATGTTGAAGTTGCATTTTTTGGCATGTTAGTGATCGCAACATTCGGGCGGGACCATATTTTACGCATCCGGCGTAAATATCGAGTTCGCCGTTGTTTTCTTAGCACACTGTGTTTTTTTTCACCATTCAGTCGACCTCACAAATAGGCTAGAAAGCTTCAAGCTTTAACTGGCAATCAATTCATATTATAATTTACTTACTGTTCCTCTTCATGATTATGAGCACTGACCCTGTAAAAGTATGTCGTTTTTCAAGATTTAATTGACCACTACGAAAATTCGCGCCAAACGTTTTAAGATACGTACATCTATAGTCTCGCAAACAGTCGCAGTCACCGCGGATCTATGCAGAGGGGGCTAGTTACGAGAGCCTGCAGACCCATCACTCCCCGTCCACGTCTCATCCGTGCCGCGCCCTGTAGTTTTGATTTATTTGATCAATGCCTTTTAACGCGTATACTAGGTGTACAACAGTCGAGTTTGGTCAGTGGCCCCTAATCTGTGTTTATTAAATTTTTACTTTTAATTTACGGGGTCTTTTTTTTTTAATTTTTTAGGTTTTTTCTTTTTTTAAAATTTTATAAGACGGGGGGGGGGGGGAGCCCCTAACACCCCCGGCTCGGCTACGCGCCTTATCATTTACCTTAAAACAAGATTTAAGTAGTACGTGCTTTCGTAAAACTTATGGCGCCTGCTCCAGTTGTTGCGCTTTTTTTGACCATGTACATCGCAGTCAGGTCTAAGAAGAGTAGGGTGTAAACCCCTGACTGTTCCCAATCCAGCGCCAGTCCTCAAATCCGGGCCAATTTAGGAGCGTCCGTATCACTGGATCCGCTGCCCGTATCAGCTTACTCAGTTGAATAAATCTGACACCACATCCACAAGCCATTGCCAATATTTGTGATTTTGCTAAGCAAGTGATTCTCCAAACCGCAAAAGAAATGAAACCTTGCAGGAATAGCTTGAAAGCGAAGGATAAGTTTTATTGATTCTCTTATTTATTTATTGGGTGTAAGAGAAAAGCTATGGCATGTTATAATATGATTCTTGACCTATCCTGCCACATACTAAGTAACAATAGTAGGGTGCTGTACAAATAACTTATCTTTTATTTATGTCAATGTCATGGGGCAGGCCATATTGTTTTTGTACATGCCTTTTAAAAATGCCTAATTCCTATTCAGCAGTTATGGCTTAATAACGGCGACTCAGGAGTTTTCCCGATGAGGCGCCCTCCATTTTTCAAACAAATTGTGTTTTTTTTTGCATGTACATATGCCTGTCCATATACTATCCTTTGTGAACTAGCTAGCTCAAATCGAAAGTCCTTCATTATAGAAATCACTCTTTGTTTAAAAATTCCGATCCGGAAATTTTGTTATACACATTATCCTATGCCTGTTAATACTCATAAACGTTTACTGCAATCAAAACGAAAAATCCGATTCATCTCAAACTTTGGAATTGAAGCATTCCTAGGTGACTATCTTTAGTTCTAGTTGACTATTTCTAATTTTAAAAAATTTTTATAGTTGAAAATATAATTCAAATCTCTGAGTCAGCTTTAAAATGAGATGATTTTCCAATCAAGACCATTACCAGCATAATCATGGAGTTACTATGCTGAATCAGTTCCAGTTACTCTATTGTGGTGTAGACAGACTCGCTATGAAATCAACCGAAATCTGTACTTCTGCCTAATCCAGAGAGAGTTTCTTAGCAAGTCCAACCTCTTGAAACAGTCTCTAAGGAGCTCAAGAGAGTCGCCTTGTGAAAGAAAGACGTGCCATCAACCAAGTAACATTTATTGGCATTGAACCTGGTGATTACTCCCACCTGGAGCTGATTCCGGCATGGGCTGAATGGCGATGCCTCAACAATTGAAACCAGAATTGGATGATCTAAGGTTT
The DNA here is from genome assembly GCA_023653785.1 of Ophioderma brevispina. NCBI lineage: Eukaryota > Metazoa > Echinodermata > Ophiuroidea > Amphilepidida > Ophiodermatidae > Ophioderma > Ophioderma brevispina. The sequence goes on along the minus strand of JAMKCH010016692.1, from coordinate 113,807 downwards.
CCTTCAGAAGTGGGGCTACCTGGAAGCAGATCAAAACACTACCTGTGGTTGTGGAACAGCACCACAGACAGTGGACCATCTCTTGGTCTGCTCATTGCTGGAGCAAAATGCACATTCATGTTTTTGAGGAGTCAAGGTGGTGTAAAAACCGGACATCCAAAACTGAAATTATAAAATTGGATGATTTCACCCAATATTAATTGGTCTCGCTATTATTTTTAAAATATTGGGCTCGACTTGCACTCTCGGTCCAATATTGTTTGCAACTCATAGCTCGACCAATTAATTTGGGCTTTAATGATCCCAATTTTAATCAAACCAGACCTTGTGGAATTCATGTGAAGCAGCCAGAACACCTGGCCGGATCATACTTGAGAACCACAGTGTTGGACACGATAAGAAGATGCTATGAGGCAAAATACTTGCTGAACCATTAACCCAAACGCTCTGATTTCATGTTATTTCTTTTTTAACAGCTGGACCCAAGCAAATACCAGACAAAAATTAGAGCAAAGAAAGAGTTTTCTATTCCATGACAGGAATGTCCCTCACAGTGACTTGATGAAATTAGCTGACTCCCACCACCCGATATAATGCCTAATGGCAATGTCGGCACCCCTACCTCAGTCTTTCTACAACTCATAGAGTGTCGTCTTCCCACCAAATGATGATTCAAAAACTTGGTCTCACCTTCCAAGAAATCGACAAATCAGAGATATGGGAATGTACCATTTGATTATGGGGGTGATGTATAGATGTAAGAGATTGAAAGTGAATTTGTAACAACAGGAGCTGGACATGATATTTCAAGTGCTGCTGAAGGAGAGGAAAATGGGGAAGAATCCGGTAGAACATGCCATGAAACAAAATCAAAAGACCAACTTATCTGGCCAAAACTAAACGGCAACAATCAGCGGAATCCAATGAAACCTGAGATCGAAAGAGAATAAAGGAAGAATCAGAATCAGGAGAGGTAATTATCTTGATATGATCCCAAGCACCGTCCTGCGGTATAACCACTATTGGACTAATGATGATCATTAGCAGCTATCATATTGGGGCCGAAATTATGTTAAAAAAACTCAAAATTTTTTGAAGTTTTGCTCCCCCCCAGAAATTCAAAAAATTTAGATTGAATTTTTGCCCCCCAAAAAATTCACTTTTCCCCCCGTTATCCCCAAGAAAAAGAATCTCCTGCAGCATAATTTCCCACTTTTTTCACTTGGTTTTCCATCATGAACATTCCTAAAATACGTACAATTGCTTTAAAAATTTAAATTTCCGCATTTTTTTTACAAAGATATTCCCCGAAGATTTCATAGTATGATAGCCACAACATCTGAATCAAAATAAATTTAGTCGGGAGGTTTTAGAGGTCCGTGCCAATCAAATATGGCTGCCCCATATCAGAATGGACAAATTGGTTCAGTTTGTTGTGACTATTTTGTTCTTTTTTGCTGAAAAAAATCACTACATTATAGTCATTAATACTGGGTAGTTACATCACAAAGATGAACTTCACTTCTCATGACGTGGAAATCTACATACCATGGGAAAACTGCTTTTTTCATCAACAGTCCCTTTCAAAATCACAGTCACAAGTGGCTGCATTTGGCGACTAGGCCAGACAATTTTGACTTCGGCTTCGGGCAAGATTCGGGATTATCCACCCCAAATGTCAAAGTTATTTTAGCTAAAAAAAGGTGTTATACTCGGGTCAGATCACGTTAAAACGTGGGCAATTATGTTTAGGTTAACATTTGGGTTAACATTATTTGCCACATGTTATTGATTGACCAATAAACCTTGAAATGATTCTCAGTAGTTAATTCTACCACCGTGACCCCCCCCCTGTCGTGGTTCGGGGTTTAGAATTGGCCCGATGTTTTCCCCTTCCTGTCGTAAAAGGCGACTAAATGGGCCCCCTGCGGGTTCGGGGTTTAGAATGGCCCATGGTGTTCCCCTGCAAAGCCGTAAAAGGCGACTAAAAGGTGGCACTCGTCTGCATTATTTGAACACGGGTTTGTATGTAAATTTAGGAATTTATAAAATGTTGCTGATATCGCCTGTGTAATTGTATTATTAAGATGGTGTCTGTTGTATTACTCGTTAAAATCAGAAGCTAAAATCATTAAACATGAAAAACAACAATTTATCAATTACATTTGTACTTAGGTAAGGACCACCTATTTTTTTTTTGTAAAAAAGTGTTTCAAATTAATATTCTTGAAGTTTGGTGTTGATGTAACTGTTTCATTTATATACCAACCCACACTATTTGGGCATAATGCCCAATTTTTGGAGCCATTTTAAATGTACATGTTGAACCATCTGTTGTCTGTGAAGGGGATCTCATGTTTGCATGTTCTGATGTGATTGTCGATTATCTGTATTTGAAGTTGAAGTTTTTGGCTTGGTACATGGATGAGTGATGAACCTTTGTCATCGAGTCTATCGATGTTGTATAGTTATAAATTTATCAGTATTCGTTTGAACTTGTTTTTATTATTGATGCCATGTTTCTAAGGTTGTTCGAACATCCTTTTTTGCAATTAGTTGGTTTATCTTTTTTTATACATGGGATGGTATGCTCTGGTTCATCCTGTATGATGTGTATCCTTTTTGTAATTGTTAATTGTAATTTGAATTGAAATGAAGTTTTAATATTGCGTTGTTTTTTTATATTTAATTAAATGACAATTAATTACACGATATCACACAATTGTGTTGAGTTGTCTAAATTTTAATACTCCACTCCACTCACTGCACTCACTCACCGATGAAAGTCAAATAGAAAGAATTTGTTTCCTAAAAAATCTCCTCTTGTCCCTTAAGGTTCTCCCCTAGAGGAGACAAAAGTTGTAAGTCCAATTTTTTAGTCAAAAATGATGTCCTAATGAAACAACTAGAGTTAAAAAACTAATAGGCCTGCACCCTATTCATTAGGAGGAACCGGCCACACCAGGCACTCACAACAAATCCCCAATTCTACTGACAAAGTTTTCGCCACAGAAGCAACAAAAAAAAACATGCGAGATTTGACAGTATCCCCAAAACTTCTCCCATCAAACACACACACCCTCACACCCACCCATGCATAACACACACATACATGCAATGCAGTACCACACACACATACATGCATGCACCAACACCCACCAGCACTCACGCACACACACAGCGTACAAACAAACACCAGCTACATTTCGATTCTTCTTATGAAAGACACACTGAATTATGCATCTCATATGGGAGTGTATGGACTTCATATGAATTGTCCATTGTGAACAAATGGAACAATAAACTAAAATCCTATAGGCTAGTATTCTGAGTTCTTCAAAGGGAGTCTAAATTTGACCTGGTTTAAACCATGTTTAAGCCCTACTTGAGTGACCTTCCAACTACTCTAAAAAGTTCTTTAATGGGTAAGAAATTTCTTATTAGGCCAAAGTATTATAATAAAATAACAATGGAATGTGGAAATTTCGGGAACAAGCTGAAAATTGTCAGAATTGGTGCAGAAATGGTGTCTAGAATAACATTCTAAAAGTCCCCAAAAATCCCTTTGTGCATTTTCAGAAATAAGGGACAGTTTCTTGTACAGGGGTAAAATTACGAAATATTTCAATTGTCCTTAATGTGTTCCATCATTTTTGTCATGTCCCAGTATAAAAAAGGTATAGTTTGCCCTATCTAGGGCTTGTAGTTTAATAACTATATGGTACAAAGTCTCAGGAGGTCATCCTGGGGGTAATTTTCAGATGGATCTGATTCTTCTGAAAGAGTGTGTCAACTTCCCTTCATCTAGTGTACATGAACACCAAATTACTATTTAACGTGATGGTCCTTACACTTGCAAAATTAACAGGCCAAGTGTGATTGGGGTTACAGGCCCTATGTGGGTCACTGCTTATCTCTGTTCTGCTCTTATATGTCAATATTGAATCATGTCGGTTGATTTAGAAATAAGCATTTCTGTTTTATATGACTCTACAAGCAATTTGAATCTGGTTTCAATGAAATTGATCTTTGAAATATTTACCCCCAGGATGACTTGAATGATTTTAGGTCTGTAGTAATTAAACAACAGTTGTAGATAGGGCAAACTATCCCTTTTATTGTCCTTGGACCTGACAAAAATGTTGGAAACATTTTAAGGACCATTCATATTTTGTAATTTTACCCCCTGTACAAACTTTGCCCCCTTATTTCTGAAAAACACAAAGAGGATTTTAGGGGGACTTTAGTAACGGTTTATTCTAGACACATTTCGGCACCAATCCTGACATTTTCAGCTTGTTCCCAGCAATTTCCACGTTAAAACTAAACTTCTTGGCCTTCTGTTCTTGCAACAGCCCATCATGAGGAATTTTTCTCACCATTACCTTTAACTTTCATCACCGTGACATTATTTTGAAAGGAAAAAATGTCCACTCATTGTTAGGATTAACCTGTTTTAACCCAGGTCTAAAGTTAGACTCCCTTTCAGAATACCAGCCATATTCTTTGATTTCTCATCCTCCAGGGATGATGACACCTGCGAGGAATGGGAAGAGACATAAGCCCTTTCACCATTATGGTGACCTAAAACAAGAAAAAAAGGGACAGAGAAGAACTGTTTGAGAGTGAAATGGAAGTCACATGGGATAAAGGAAGTAGTGGGCTAGTCTTCTACACAGATGCGGCATACGGAAACGAACTAGAAGGAGGTTACTGTAATTATAGGACCTGGCATGGAGACAACTTTGTCAAACAGTGTTTTTCTTTCAATATCCACGTTTAAATGTACCACTCAATTTTCATTATGAACGATATCAACCATTTCTATTCAGTGGGCGGAGTTTAGTAACAACACGCAAATCATTGGTTGTTTGCCTATCTTATATGAGACGAGATTAGATATCTAGTGGATACCGCTGCGCCGGCATCCACTACCAAATATGGACTGCCCATCCAATATGAACCGATTATTAGATAGGCAAAACAACAAATCCCTATCTTTTATTCTCTATAAACAGTGTATTGTGTAATGAAACTTAAACTGGCTTGATTGTATGTAGGGCTCTTGTGGACAAGGCGTTTCGACAGGTTGGCGACAATGCACTTTTCCTGGCTTGGCGACAACCCCTGGAAATTTGTTACAACTAATATTCATGGAAGAGTCCTTATCTTATTGTAAGTGGTAACCAGCCTATCCAGTAAATCAAAATAAATGTAATCCAACTGCTATTGACTTATGGAATCTTGAATTTTAAACCTACTTTTTACTTTCACACCACTTAAAATCTGTTTCAATAAGGAATTCTAATAAATCTGTGAAAATGTTTATATATATCAGCAATAAAAAGCTTAATTACCTTCCAAATTTGGTCCACTTTGTGAAATAGTTCCACCACCTCCCATGGGCCCAGGTATAATCAAGGTAGATTGAAAGAGTCCAAAGTAAATATTTGTTTTCCATACAAGTGTTCAATCTAAGCTGTTGAAATGCTGATTAAGTTATAGATGAAAAACAACATTTAAAATTGGCATTCAATAGATTAGTATTGTCAACAAATTGTTCACGCATCGGGTTTCAATGATTTACCAACATGTCGACAAAGAACCAACAAACCGACACACCTTTAATTGTATGTAGTTCATGGTGAGAGCACGGTCCACTGTAGTATTAACCTTTGGTGCTGGAGGTCCCCTGTTCTATTCCTCTAGGGGGCCACTTCTGAGATTTAATTGGGTTCTTACTATGTGGATTTAATCCTGCATACAAGCTTTTGACTAAAACATTAGAATTCACCCTCTCCCCCATGGTTCAGTTGGGCTTGGGCAACTTAACCGTGATAATGTCTCATCATACTTCAAAAGGGTACGTTAGCAGTTGGTCCCATTTCCCAAAACTGTATATGTTACACCTCATACAAAACATATAAAAAAACCCAAGTTTAAAATAAAAAAAATAACAACTTTGTTTTAAAATTCCAGATCCAGAATTTGTTAAACAACAAATAATCCTATTGTACTGTTATCTATACCATAATGATTTACTGCCTCAAATGAAAAATGCTGATTTTTTTTATTTTTTTTATTTTTTTTATTTTTTTTATTTTTTTTATTTTTTTTATTTTTTTTAATATATCACAAAAATAATATCCTTTTCAAATCTCTGAATCAAGCCTTCAGTTTAAGGCCGTCCTGATTTGGCTAAATCTTAAAATAAAAAAAATCATCAAAATTCAGAATTTTTGCCTTTTTGTAACAAGTATATGTATCCTAACATACCGTCAATGATAGGGCCAGAAGTAACCTAATAAACTAAAAATCAGATATTTGAGTCATTACTGTCCGTACGGAAATCCTACTAAAAACGTAAATGAATGGAGATATATTTTTTCAAAAAAGCTACTTCTTCTTCCTGTCAAGTTTTCAGTTGAAAAAGTCTTATGAGGGTCCTGCAGCATAATCCTTTAACCTCGTCTACCGAAGGGTTTTTCCCCGGCTTGCTAAACCCCCTTTTTTGGTCCAAATTATTGAATGTTAATTGTCAATTGACATGTTCCGCTCCTTAATCCAAAAACAAAACATTCCTCGGGGTATAGGTAAGATACAGGGTGATACCAAAGTGATGGATGGGGGTGGTAAACCACCCCCCCCCCCACCGAAGTGGACAGTACCAACATGCGAACCAAACACAGGGAACACACAGACATTGATTGGGTTACCAATAGCTAGCTCTATGAGTCACTACTCTTTCATTGCATACCAAAAGGAGTACCAAACATGCCTAGCATTAAGTCACAATGGAGTCATAAAGTTCGCATATCAGCAAAAAACTGCCATTTCAATAGACACACACAGTGAAAAATCAATTTTTCGCCAAAAGTTAGGAAAATCAAATTTTCATGTCGGTTTTTGATTTCTCTTGATGGGGAAATGACTAGTTTAGGTTTATATAATGACAGCATTTAGAAGATATAATAAGGTGTTTGAGTCGCTTAAAATGCGAATATTCAATTTCCACCCTATTATTCAGTTCTTTTCATATTTCCTCAAACATATGACGTCATGATGGACGTCATAATGGGTATGTTAGACTTATTTTGGTACCAATGGAAAGAAAGAAAAACCCTAAGAATTCCTTTGTGTTACGGTCACCTTGACCAAGGCCAAAACCACCTCAAATCGGATTCAACTCCTGAATAATCTAGCCAATACACTGTGACGGAGTACAAATTTTGAAAACAAAGTGTTTATTTAATTGTGGTTTAAATCAATCTCATTCAAAAATCGATGAGGTATCAATAATCAAAGATTTATCTTATAAAATAAAGTTGTTATAATTTATGGAAAACTACTAAACTACTACCTGGTGTTTGTGACGCGACGTGGGCTGCAGCGAGATTACACTTAAGATGCCGAACTTGCAAAAGAGTCCTGGCGAATATCAGCGTAAACAACCTCAATCTCCAATAGTGGTCGTGTCCTCGGACGACTTGTCCTGACAGAAGAAAACCAGCTCCTAATGACTCCCGAAGCTCGGAGGTGACTAAATATAAAGTCCAAAAAGTGCGTAGCGTGTTTATCCTGGGATAACTCAGAGGCCAAGAAAATACGAGGAAACCGAACACGGCTACACAATCGAACAAAACTGCTGGAGCTGAGACTACTATGAAATTTGTCCACTATATGGGAGACTAGACTGCCTTGATATGTCACTGCAACTTGGAACTCTGTAATAACTTGGAGCACGATGTTAAGAAACTATCTCCTACTTGGAGTAAAGATGTTGTGATACTCTCCCTAATCTTCTCTCACCAGGGCTTTATATCCTCTCAAACAATACTAGAATGTCTGAGTACTCTCTATATGAGTCATTGTGCTAAATTAGTCCATTATGTCATATTCTGAAATGCCTCTATTGATTCCCACATGTACTGCATAGTTTAGGGATCTCATAGCAGCGCTACTCACTGACTGTGTAATATGCAGAGTGGCCACCCTATGATTCAGAGAAGTTCGGTGAAGCACATTCTAATGAAATCACTCAGGTCCCAGGTACATTCCAGAAGTTTCCGCGCTTTTCTGAGCTCTTATGAGATCTTATGTTCTTCTATTTGCTTTACACACACCAGTTATGAACACGAACAGGTATATGTTTATATCATGTACTAGGACGTAGATTTACAATAATTTTAGGTGCTAATTATGACTTAAATCGTACTCAAAAATGAAAAAATCATTGCTCCTTCGTGGGCTGTAACATTGGTACCAATTTACAGGAACGGGTGTCAGTAACGAAAAATCACAGGGGGGTGGTAACCAACCCCCCCCCCCCTCAGGCAAATTTTGTTACAAAAAAGGCTCAGGTAGAAGAGGGTTAAAGCTATTCACTGCAAATTCCAACTATTTTCACTCTTTCGGGTGGTAGTAGATCACTGATAGATATTTTGAAGTCTCTAAATCAGCCTTCAGTTTAAGTTACCACATGTGATGCTTCAAATGGAATACCCCATTGCGGTTATTTGGGTTAACTCAGAGGTGGCAGAAGCAGGGGGGGGGGCATTTTTTTTAAAGTGGAAGGGCATGCCACTACATGCATACCACACACAAAATTGGAGGGAGCCCCCCCCCCCCACATTTTTTTTACACTTTTCAAAATGATTAATAATACAGGTCGGCCTTATCAAGCTGCCGAGAAAAACGAGAGTTTAAATATTTAAAAAAGTGTTGTCAAAAAAAATTAGCTGTGCTGTTGCTGGCGTCCTCTGTTTGAAAATTTGAAATGCATACCCCTCTGTGGAAAATTAGCAAATCTTTTACGGGGAAGAGCATGATTTCCAATGAAACCCATGGAAAATTTCCCTATGTAAGTTGTTGGATTTTTACTGTGTTGTTTTTCTTCAAGACTTGACGAGCAGACCTGGAGGGACTGGGATGTGGACATGAGTGTCTACTATGATCCAGGTATAAACATACTCTGTTATTTGTGCAATGAGACATTTGTAAGATCTATGTATTGGTCATCTGGAGTATTCTTACTTAAACAGATGTGAAATGTAAGCACTTTCATTGGCTGATGGACTCCGGGTTCAATTCGACAGTTGAATCCAGGTAGTACGATGCTTCATATTGATGTTATTTTAGGTTGAAGCGCTCGCGTTTTGCACGTTTGCGCGAACCTGCTAACGTTGCGTCTCATGCGTTCAACGGGTTGCTCGATTGTTGGCACTGGTTGGTGGCAGTCCTTTCTTGTTGTATTTAAGCCGTAAAGCATTGCGAAATTGGGTTAAAGATGACCTTAAATGATAAAGCTGTTTAAGAATGAGAATAAAGGTATGATTTTGGGAACCGGTACTCTCTTTACCACGAATTGAACCCGGCGACACCATTATTTTGCGTGTAAGAACTCGGCCTCCGGCCTCGTTCTTCCACTTAAAATAATGGTATCGCCAAGGCTTGTGTTCAATTCGTCGTAAAGAGAGTACCGGTTCCCAAAATCATACCTTTATTCTCTAAATATAGATAAGACCCCAATCGATTTCTTACCTACCTTGTATTTGGTTACAGAAATGCCTTGAAAGTGAAAACAAAAGGCAATTTTGATTTGCTGATTTTCAGTATTAAACATAGGCTGATATGGTATTATACGATGCACCAGAGGCATGGAAGAAATGCTATGGGCCTTCTTGTAACCCTGTTACTAATGAGAGAGGTCTGCACCTGTTGGAGTTTACCAGCTACAACAACATGGTACTTGCCAACACTATCGGAAAACACAAGGCTTCCCGGCGTTGGACTTGGCACTCACCAAATGGCATGCATCACAACCAGATTGATTACATCCTGGTGCAAAACCGGTTCCGATCTGGCATCAATGTATCAAAAACTAGAACTTTCCCAGGAGCAGACATAGGCAGTGACCATGACTTGGTTATCATGAACTTCAAGGTTCGCCTGAAGAAAGCCAATAAGCCGACAAACACCAGGCTCAAGTTTAACCTGGACAGACTGAAGGATCCTGATATATTGGAATCTTTCCAAGCAACCATTGGTGGCAAAATTGCACCGCTACTTGCACTAAATGATGATGTTGAAACATTGACCAACAGTTTCAACGAAAGTGATTGACGACAACAGCACACAAATCTTGGGAAAACACCGCAGAAAAGAAAGAAAAACAACAGCCTTGGGGATTTACCAGTAACATCCTTGAGATGTGTGATATCCAAAGGGAGCTAAAGAAAACCAAACACACTTACCAAGAAACTGCTGAGTATAAAGCTATCTCGAAGGACATCAGGAAAGGCATGAAGAAGGCCAAAGAAACCTGGATTTGAAGAGGCAGTGCTTGGAAATTGATGAGAATCTAGACAAGAACAACAGTCGGAGAGCTTTCCAAATTGTCAAGAATCTCACCCAGCAGAGACGGTCAAGAGTTACCACCATTCATGACAAAACTGGGGAACTGTCTTACTGAAGAGTACAGTGCCATCATTCAGAGGTGGACATGAATACTGTTCAGAACTTTACAACCATAAGACCCAGGGAGATACCAGCGTAATTGCATCTGGTCAGGAATCATCCAAACGATTGAGACTCCCTATCTTAAATGAAAATGAGTCAACATTGAGATCGCTGAAGAGTGGGAAGTCTCCAGAAGTTGACAACATACCAGCCGAAAACCGAATTGCTGAAGAATGAGGTGAAAGTGTGACTAAATTCTCACCAGAATATGCAATAAGATATGGCAGACTGAGTTGAATGGCCCACAGTTTGGACAAAAGCACTTATCATACACTACCCAAAAAAAGGCAACCTTAAACATGTCAGACTACTATCGCCACATAAGCCTCAATAAGACCATGCAAGTAGTAAAGTGATGCCTGAAAGTTCTTCCTGAACCGACTGAGCCCCAGGCCGAAGAAATTATCGCTGAGGAACAGGCGGTTTTCGCACTGGCGAAAAGCACGGCCGAACAACAAAACAAAAAATTTTTCAACCTACGAGTTCTTTGTGAAAAACTCAGCCAACACCAGCAAAATATCTTCCATGTCTTCATAGATTTCAAGATAGGCATTGACAGGTCTGGATGATGCACTTGTGGCACAATGAAAAAGTACAACATGGGTCAAAAACTGATAGAAACCATCAAACAGCTATATGCCAAAGCCAGCAGTGCAGTACTTTTCCAGGGCGCCATAGGGGAATGGTTTCCATACATCAGGGGGGTCCGCCAGGATCTCTCCTCTCACCAACCCTATTCAACATCATCTTGGAACGTATAATGACAGATGCTCTTGAAACACCCCTCTCTGTACTATAAACCATTGGGGGACGTACAGTCTCTAATCGTAGATTCGCCTGATGACGTCGACGGATGGCCGGTTCAAAGCGAAGAGCTTTTAGCTTGTGAGATTGCCTGGATGAACAGCTACCAGGTATGGCATGGAAATCAACGCTGACAAAACAAAGCTGATGTCAAACAAAAAGGACCCCAATCAACACAAAGATCACAGTAAATGGCGTGAACTTGAGATGTGTACAAGTTCAAACTACCTTGGAGCAGTAATCAGTGAAGAGGGGTCTAAACATGAAGTCCTGGCCAGAGCAGCATAGCAGCAATGACAACAACAGCATTAGCCAAGATGAAACCATTTGCCAAAAGACAAGACATTGACCTTGAAATCAAGCTGTATAAGCTCCGCGTGCTTCGTGTTGTCTCCCATCTTTTCATACGCGTGTGCGTCATGGGGACCACTCAATTCAGAACTTCAAAGAAGGATCCAAGTAGTTGAAATGAGGTGCTTCCGTATGATCCTTGGCATCTCGTATAAAGATCGTATCCAAACGAGGAGGTCCGTAACACCATTAAACAACACATGAGTGAATTTGATGATCTCCTGACAACTGTTAAGAAAAGAAAACTGAGAAGATGTTATGGGATTTTTGTTAAAAAAAAAAAAAAAAAGCCTCAAACGGGCTTTCAAAAACCATCCTCCAAGGAACAGTAAATGGTACAAGGAAGCGTGGCAGGCAGAGGAAAAAGTGGGCAGACAACATCAAAGAATGGACAAAGAAGAGTTTTGCAGAGTCACAAGCCATTGCACACAACCGTCAGAAGTGGAACCAGCTTGTGGAGTGCTCAACCAGGCAGTGCCCTCACGACCCAGGAGGGTTAAGGGACCAGTAAGCAGTAAGACAGTAAGAATGGTATTTGCTCCAATATATGTATTAGAAATCTTACAATTTTTGTACCAAAGAAAATTAATCTCAGCTAATCCTTTCCCATAGAATATTCTTGATATAAAGCTTTACCATTAGTGCAAAAATCAGAATCTTCATATTTTTAGGGACCCTTGTTTTGTGAAATCTACCAATGCACCTTTAATCTGGAAGATCTCAAAGAATCCAATGCAATTGATTTTGACTAGTATAAGAATGTATCGTGCAGATGCAAGTCTTCTGTTAAAGGAAGATGTTATTAAACAAATGTGAGCAGTTGATGGTCATTAATATCACGGCACCTTCCTTTCAAAGTAAGAGTTTGGTATTCCACAATCTAGCCCACAGTGATTTTTTGGGGGGATTTCAGGGAAGCTAGTACTAAATTGGCCCAAGTGTAAATCTCTGTGTTCTGATCAATGGCATATCTTGGGGTGCTATCAGGGCACGTATACTTGTTGTTATATCAAAACATGCAAAAATCAGCCTATTTTTGGCCTTCAGCAGCTTTCCTCCCCCTGGAGTCCCCTCAAAAAGCCAGGTCTGGATATGCCTGTGCTGATATTGCCTTTGGTGTTAATACACCTTCCGTAGATGGTGGTGACAAGGATGCTAGGATTGATTCAGATAGGCATGACACAGACGAAGACAAGGACTGGAAATGGACAGTTTCTTCTCAGGAAGTGTTGGGAAGTTTGAAAGACACACAAGGAAATATGAGTTGCAGTAAATTAGTATTTATTATGTGATCAGGAAGGCTGTTGTGGTCTTCATATTTGCACCTGTGTCATCATTAGGAGCTGATAGGGTAATTTCACATAGGGCTAAGTAGAAAATAATCCAAACATGCCGAGAATACAATACATGCACCTAGTGCACTTTTCTATAAAGGGTTATTTTGTTTGTATTATCTACTTGGCTGGCCAAACCAATCTACATTTGTTGACCTCCCATACGAGAGCCCTATTGCACTATTGCAATTCACACGTAATGGTATGGTAGAACTGTGAAAGGATTCACAAACCATCAACAAACCAAACTATTTCTGCAAGTGATTCCTTTGTATTCTCTGCATGCTCGAGTTATTCTGGAGGACAGCTCCGGTTCTGTGCAAACACCCTATTGCTAATTAGCAGCTAGTTTAGATGGCATAACAGATATTGTGATCAGTTTTAACATTCCCCTGACAAAGATAGCATAGCTGCCAACCCCTCCCTGATTCTCAGGGAGGCTCCCTGAAATTAATGATTTGTTTGGTACATTATACAAACAAATTTGGCAACCGCCCGATTCAGGAAGGTTTTGCTCCTATAGGTTAATGTAAAGCTTTTTAAACCTTCCAATGATTTTTGGTGAAACCTCCCTGTTGCTGAATGTAAATTGTTGGCAGCTCTGAGGATATGCCATGGCGTGCCCAGGGGTGCGTTTTTTAGGGGCTGAAAAAAACTCCTGCATTTAGAAAATTATATGCTCTTCATGTTGTTTTAGCAATGTTCCCAACTGCAAATACTCAATCAAGCCCAACGAACTAAATTCGGGTTTGCTGATGGATTGTGTCAGCAATAAAGCTGCATTAAAATATGCATAGATTATACAAATTAAGTACTTTTAACAATTTTGTTAGTAAGATATCGCATTCAATTAAGAGCCAATGGATAGACAACCAACATTTTAGGAAGTTCAAATTTGCATTCTCTTGAAAAGAGTCATTGTTGTGTGGCCAGACACAGACAGAGAGACATACACTATCACATTGTATGCACAATGCACACATACACTTTCAAAAGTGGGTGGTAGGAGGTGGGGAGGGCATAATAAATTATGTTTGTTTGGCGTAACAGAGAACAAATATCAGGGTCGGTCCCTGGTCAGATTTTTTATTTTGATTTTTTTTTAGATCTCTCAATTTTTACTCTAAAATGAATACAAGATGCAACTATTTAAAGCTTTTTCAAAGACATAGTAAAGATCTTGTATTTTACTTGTTGTAGTTCTTGCTTGTTGTCTTGTTTTTGCTATTCTTTCGTCTTTGTGCTGGTAAAAAAAAATCTTTTTTTTAAATTGGGATGAAAATAAGGGGTCGGTCTCAGAATATTTTGTTTTATTTTGTGCAAATTGCATAAAAACTTTTGAGTCGGTAGGTTTTTTTTAGGTTCGGTCGGGTTACCCAAACAAACCTTTTTTTTTTTATGCCTAGTCCTATCCATTCATATTTTTGACCTCCCAGGGATTTCACAGACATCAATTTTGTAGTTTGAATCCCGGGTTCGAATCCCGGTGGGGTCACTTGCTGGGATTTTCGGGTGCTCAAATCTGGCTTTAATCTGTATACGAGCTAGTGATTAAATACAGAATATACCGCTCTCCTCCATGTTCACTGGATTGGGCAAACATGAATCATGAGCATCCCGTCCTTTTAGGGGACGTAAGTCGTCGGTCCCATGTACAGAGAGTCCAACTGTACATTACATCGCAGTCAGTGTCGGAATAAGAGTAGGGTGTAACCCCTGAACTGTTTCCCAATCCGCCCCAATCTCAAAGCGGCCATGTTTAGGAGCGTCCTATCATGGATACACGCGGCTCCGACAGCCCCAGTGGAATAATCCTGACACCGGCGCGTAACCAGACTGAGCCTCCGGGGGGGGGCAGACTCAAGAAATTTCCCCATTTTTTTCCGGCTCGCTTCGCTGGCCGGGTAGACCCAATTTCCCCTTCTCCCCCTTCTTCTCGTCCCGCATTTGTTAGCTTCTCCGTCCCCATTTTAGTTTCCGTGTGGCACTCTGCCCCCCCTGCCCCCCCCCACCCCCACCCCCGCTGGTTACGCCACTCCTGAATCACCACCAGCCATTACCAATGACTTGTGGACACGCTAAAAGAAGAAGTTTGCAAATGATCAACAGCAGACAGATACTACATCCACAGATGTTATGATTTTTTCCTTACAGGGTGTTTGCCGCCGAGTGTTGGAAAAACAAGGATGAAAGAGCCAGGGATTGTAAAAATGATCCGATGGTTGATGCTTTGGACAATGAAGGACAGACTCAAGAGACAGAAGTGACTGAGGTAAGTGATCAAAATTTCACTGGTAGTGGAATGATTGTCAAAAGGCTTGAGGGGCCACTTGACACTTTATCTGAGCATTTTTCATTACTTTACTATCGTTTTCTCAAGCAGCTTTGAGTATGCCCGACATGTATCTCAGCAATTTTTGAAAATGTGGAAGGACCTGTTCCCCCCCCCGATTCCACTGCCCGCTGCAGATTTACTCCAAATAAAACTTACTGCGTGCCTTTTGAAGCAACATTTGGTGGTCAATAAAAATCCTGATTTTAGACTCTAGCATAATTGGATTTTCCCTTTCAAAAAATACAGTAATTCTCTTTTTTTGTCCCCACCGATGAGTTCGGAACAGGGGCTATGAAATAAGCAGCGTCCGTTCGTCCGCCTTGATAAAAATGCTTAACCCCTTTGTGTACCGATTATCTGGGTTCAGTAAGGGTACATGTAACTTTTGGTGAAAGAAGCGGGTTGATGAGTGCAACTGATTAGATTTTGAGCATGACATATGCTAATTAAGTATCTAATTTGCATAAAGTTTAAGAAAATTTGTATTGTATTAAAGTTATCTGGAGTTCTGTAAGGAGTATAATGATGTAAATTGGTGGAAGGAAACAGATTGAAGAGTTATTCGACCTGAATTAGATTTTTGGGCTTTATTTCGGGCAAGTTGTACATATGCAAAGGAGTAATAATAGCAACATCAGCGCAATCGCTAATTTTTGAAACAGGATATCGGATAGCAACTTCCTTCACTGCATGAAAGCTTCATGGTTGCACATCTTTTAGACATTGAAAGTGTGTGATATATATGGCTCAGTATGAATGAGCTAATTAAATATGGAATAATTGCTGTATTGCTAAAGCGGTCACATTCTGATATACAAAATTCCTTCCCTATGCCCTGCCTTACATCTTTTGTGTCAATCGTAATTGGGTCAATGTGGCTTGGTGGGTTAATTAACTTAAAGGGGGAATTTTTTATGCAATTGATCTAATAAATCTGCCATAATTTCTGTATCACTGAAAGTACCAGTATATACAGAATTCCTTCACTAAATGAAAGACAAACTCTTGCCTTACATCTTTTGTGTGAATGGCAAATGGCATCAAGTGCTTGTAGGCCAATTAGTGGCATTTTTGATGTGCAATTGATCCAATTAAATATGGCATAAGGTGCATCGCTTGGAAACGGTGCATTGGATATCAAAATTCTGGGCTACTTGGAAGGACTAGTATACTAGTCTGCCATACATCTTTTGTGGAATCATAATGAGTCAAGGGGCATGTGGGCCAATTAAGGGGCATTTTTGATGCAATGGGTCTAATTCAAATATGTCATTGCGTTATATTGACTGAAAACGTACGTTTTGGATATGCAAGGAGGAGGAGAGGTGGGGTGTCAGGGGGGGGAAGGAGGCGGTGGGGTGGGTGGTGTATGGAGAGGGAAGGGTGGGGTGGTGTCTCGAGGAAGGGGGAGAGTGGGGCGGTGCGGGGGTGGTCGTGGAGGGGAGGGGGGGGGTTTCGGGATGTGTGGCGGTGTCGGGAGAGGGGACGGGTGGAGGTTAATATTGTAACTTTATACCATGGTAGTTGGCCAGTCATGCATGTTAGTGATCACAATATCATTCAGCGGGGCACAATTTTACGCATCGCATAAGCTACAAGTTAGCCTGATAATGTCATTTTCTTATGCTGATGAAACAAAATCAATCCAAAATATTATCTAGACCTAATAATTGGTCAACATCCTCCATTTGTTTTAATATCATCCTTTTATTTAAATCTTGTTACAGTTACTATGGTTGAAAAGGTGAGACACAAAAACCAGGGTATCTCAAGAAAGAGAGAGCAAGACAGAGAAGAGATTATCTCAACGATATATGACAACCCTGAAGACAATGATCCCACTGAACCCTTGCTAAGGTCACAAGGCCCCTACCATTTGAAGTATAGGGATGAAGTAAATTCAGAAAAGCAGAGGACTGTTGATAATGTTACAAGCTCCAGTTGAGTAGATTTTCTGGATGGAGGTGACAATTCCCAGTGAAGAAGGCAAAAAAAGGGCTAATTTTGCATGCATGATTTTCAAGCTGTCTTTCCTGGTCAATGGTTTGGGGTGGCAACCTGCACCCCCGCCTGTTGTGTTACTGCAAGCTGTGACGGTGGCTTGCAGTTTCATTATGTTAATGTTTCACTAGATATTCAAATAATTGACAATCATGTTCAAACTTACGCTTGAATCAAGTTAACACTCGAAAATCAAACTTACATTATCGTAAGGTCTTTGGGAAAGGCCCAGGGCTAACTTTAACCTGGCCTAACTTTTTGTGCATACGAACCGTAGGGTCTAATTTACATTACACTTAGCCCAGGTCCCACCAGGTCTAAATGTTTTGTGCATAGGGACCTTAGGCTTTGGGTCTTAGGTCGTAAGATGTATACACCCAGTGAGATTTGCGAGTTTTAACTTGCAATTATTTGTTGATGAATAATACCCTTAAGTAGAATCTTGCATTTGATGGGAAGGATGTAAAAGGTCACATCATTCAATAAATGAGAATTGCATGCTTACATATAGCTCACTTCATTTTGGTTCTGTAGGTATCATTCTATTTCACGACTGGGGTTTGTCACAAACGCAGACCTCCATATGCATGCAGTATACGGGAATTTGCTGTGGCTTGATGCAATGCAATATTTAGTCAGTGCTGCTGCTATAACAAAGGAGTTTGAACTTGCACATTCATAACAGCTTGCATGAGCAAAAATGGGTGGATGATTCTTGTTTCGGTGTGTGTCAGAAAGAAATGTTTGCAGCAGGTCTACTTGGATTCCAGCCATGGGGGGGGGGGTGTTGGACCTGTTTATGCATTGGATATATTCAGGTGTGATATCAGAGAGAGAAGTAAATGTAAGCCACCAATTAGGTCAGCCCATGGGTCTTGGCTAGCCTCAGCCAACTGAAACTTCTATTGCATTTCTGGGACCTTTAACTGTGAGCTTAAAGGCTGACTCAGAGATTTATTTTGTATGTATAATTAAAAAATAGTCCATCTAACTAAAATTAGTCACCTTAAAGCTTAAATTTCAAAGTTAGAGTTGAAGCGGATTTTCCGTTTTCATTGCAGTAAAACATGTATGCACGAGGTCCCAGGACTGGAATTGAGCTTATCTATTTCACTCAGTGATTAATATATGGATATGATTGGGGTATGTGCTAAAAAAACATGCTTTGTGTGAAATTGAGTGAGCTCCGCTTCGTGAAATCTCTAAGTCAGCTTTCTACAAAAGGATCTACTAAATGTGATAAAACAATATAATTATGCAGTGGAAAAGGGAATCTCCATCGTTGAGAGATGAAATGTTCCATTCAGTGAGGCATGAGATGAAAGGTTCCATTTCAACTCGTGAAAAATCAGGGCCGGAAAAATTCGACGAGAACCCGAGCACGGTTCGCCTGAAGGTTCGACCAAAATTACACCTGCGAGAACAAAATGGGTTCGCGCAAAATTTTGTGTCATCAAACGTTAAAAACATACAGTGATATGGTATTTGTTTATTTCGACCAAAAATGAAAGTATCATAAATTCACTGATGTCAAAATAAGCGCCAAAATAGTTGAAATTTAAGTAATAAAGTTCTATATCATGACCCTTCTGCGAAGCGTTCCACTTGCATGACTAACAGAATTAAACAATGTTGCATTTTTTATTCAATATCGATTACAAACCGATAGTAACTTCAAGGCCTTGTTCCTCACTGGTTGTTGTCGACACTTACTGCGCTATTCTACCAATAACTTTCATGCACACTGAGCATGACTGCTCGAATCGAATTGTGACGTCATATTTCGGAAACATGCTTACTCTGTACCAAAGAAAAAAGACCCTTGATTCCATGTGTAAGGTAGTAATGTATTTCCAGCAAGTTTCCGTTA
Organism: Ophioderma brevispina; assembly: GCA_023653785.1. NCBI lineage: Eukaryota > Metazoa > Echinodermata > Ophiuroidea > Amphilepidida > Ophiodermatidae > Ophioderma > Ophioderma brevispina. The sequence continues at coordinate 94,594 of JAMKCH010016692.1, read as the reverse complement.
ATAATTGTAGGCAAACAATATGCATATTTTAGAAAAAAAAGATATATATCCCAGTGATTATGTATACCAATAAAATTCAATGAAATTTTGGGAAAAATTTGAAAAGTATTAAAATAAAATCCTATCCAGGGTATCGCAGAATGAGGTTTGTTTACGATCAAGCTTTGAAAGATGATGACTTCTGTGCGAAGGACGCATTCGCCGTAGCTTTGACAACAGGTTCTTGAAAAACCAACAAAAGGAATGTTCTGTTTAATTTGTTTTTTATATAACAAATCACAGGAAGTTAAGTTTTGTCGATCCACAAAACTTGAACCAGTTCCTATTAGTGTTATTTATGACTAGTACACGTCATTCTGTGTTATTTCAATTACTGAGTATGTAAATTTTGTTAGGTTTCGCAAAACTCCTTCTATGGAACCTAAAGCAGAGAACTTGAAGGTTCTAAAGGTTCTCGCAAAGGTCATTTTGCGAGAACCTGAATAGGTTCTCGCAGGCTCCGACGAATTTCAGGCTGAAAAGTTCTTACCATTTGCACTTATAAGGCTAAAAAAGAAATTTGTTTGTTTGGCGTAACCGACCGACCCTAAAAAAACCTGTCCTGTTGACTCAAAAAGTGTATGCAATTAGCGCAACATGCCGATCGGGACCCATTAATTTAATCCACAATTAAAATGTGTTTTGTTAAAAATATTTTTTTTACAACACAGACAAAAAATACAAAACAAGACAAAGCAACTACAACAGTTTGCTATGTATTGAAAAAGCTTACTAGTAGATCGTGTTATTCATTTTAGAGAAAAACTTGAGAAAAGATCTAAAAAAAATTTAAAATAAAAAAAAATCTGACCTGATAATTTTCTCCGTGACGCCAAAAACAAACATTTTTAATGCCTAAACATTTCTATGAAGTATACAACATTGAGGATAACATTTTACACACATAATTTCAACAACATGGTTTGAAAAATGTATAAAATTTTAATTTATGTAAACAAGATGATAATATTTATATAATAAAAGCTATAACTTGAACTGCATCAGTAAACTGTCTCTGTGTTGTGTTGTGTACATGCATGGACCTGGTTGCAAAGACCTGCACACAGGATTTTGGAGGTTGCAAGACGTCAAAAAAGTGGACCTTTGGAGGGTGGAGTGTGCAGATGAGGATTTTCATAAAAAGTGGGAACAACCCCCCTCTCGCATTAGACTGTATACATGTCAGAATGTTTTTTTTACACTAGAGTTGGAATAAATCGTTGTGGCTCTGTAATGGAAGGTTTTTGTTTAACCACTAGTCATTTGCAAATTTGGTACAATCAAACTATTATAAGATTGACGTCCAAGTGCAATTTGAAACAAGAGTGAAAACAAAAGGGGGTGAAATGTAATTTGGAACTGGTGAGGAATTGGAACATTTAAAATGACATCATGTTTTCTTCAATAGTTCATCCCAGTCCAGGTCTTTTGATGTTTTGTCCTCAGAAGGTCTGTGATCATAATAATAATCTTCCATCATCACTTAAATAAAGTTGCCTTGCAACAAAAGTTATTTAAGAGCATGTATTTGTACATATACTCAAACAAACCCACACCCAAAAAATAGTTTCTTAAAAGGCAATATTAGCACATTTTTTGAAGGGCGCCCCCAATTTTTCAAAAATTTTGAGGATTATACACGGTGGCATTGGTAACTGCTAGTAAACTATACCTGTGAGTGGTTAAGCTCGGAAATGTGTCAGGTGGTCACAAACGAAGGAATTTTGTAATAGAATATTTTTTATCGGGTGAGCCCCGATACTAATTAAACGGCTGCTGGAAACGCTTTCCAATGTGAAATGACTGGTAATAGTGCCATGTACGGTCTCGCTCATCCATTGTTGTTTTAATAGTTCTGGCGGGCTAGTCAAGTTAGAGGTTATTTTCTCGAGGGTGCATATTTTAATCATGGATGGACATAAAAGTAGCATTTCAGCTCTGCCGTTAAGTTCTAATCTGGGATCCCAATTCTAATAAAAAATCGCTTATTTTGTGCTAAATAACATTTTTTAGCATTCTCGTTTGCAGGTATAGTTTCAGGACAATTACCAACGTAAACTGGCAAAAATATCAATGTGAAAAATTGGGGGCGGGCGGCGCTCTTAAAAAAAATTGTGCCCAATATTGCTTTAATCTATAAATTAAATGAATACAATATAAAATAAATAAACCGAATGCATTTGGAACATTCACTCTATTAAAGAAAGCGGTTTTTTCAACATATGGACTAACTTGCCACCCAAACTAACTCCCTCTGATTGTCCGTTGAGAATAAGATATGCATAGGCAAATCTATTTGCCAGATTTGAATCTCATGTGAAGTGTGAGATTTATTTTACGCAGTAATGTTTTTAATTCTTGAACTACTGCAAATGCTAATATCTATCCTACCCGAAACAAGTTCGGAACGGGGCTATGAAATGAGAAAAGTGTCCGTCATCCGTTCGTTGGTCCATCAGTGATAAAAATGTAACACAATTGTATATTTATTGGAGTTCTGGGCGGGGGGTGTGGGGGAGGGGTGGGGCGTTCCGTCGTGTAGGGGGCGGGCAGAGTGTCGGGGAGGGAGGGCGAGTGTCGGGGAGGGGAGGGTGGGGTTCATATTGGCGACTTTATACATCAGAGTTCGCCTCTTGTTACATTTTGATAACTAAAATGAAGGTAAGTAATTTGACTGTCCATCAGTTTCTGGGTAGGGTGAATCATATCCAGAGGATTTTTTTTTTTCAGTAAGGGCCTAGAAATAGCTGATGACATGAGGGGAGGGGGTCGCAGGATGTGGTTTTATTTTTTCTTTCATTTTTTTAAAAAACATTTATCTATTATAAATACTCATAAGGGCTATGAGTGGTATGATAAGGTATGTGTTAGTATGCCAGTTTAATACTTTTTTATGTTAAAGATTAAACGATCCAGGGTTTCCTTGCCGATTCCGATTATTTTTGAAGTATCGGACGCTCCACCGATCCAATTCCATATTTGCCTACTTAATATTAAAGGTTGCAATGAGAGATTTGAGGCACCCAGATATTGTGGCAATAATAGCAAATCAATAGGATGGGCTACAGCAAATGTCTTTAAAAGATAGAATAAAAGGTTATTTTGATTTGTTATATTTCAAATATAAAACATAGGCTGAATTTTGTATTTGCTCTATACGAAGTTAGGAAATTTCAAATGTTTGTACCAAGAAAAACAATTTCTCAGCCTGAATCCTTTCAGATGGTGATTATTTTGATGGAAAACTTACATCAGGGCAAAAAATCAGTACTTGCAATTTTTAGGGCACCTGATATGTGAAATTAACATTTTAAAAAAAAAAAAAAAAAAAAAAAAAAACTGATTAAAATTTTTAAACTTAGGAATTGGTGGTGATGATTATATTAATAAATCTGTATGGTCCACATTTGCTACAAGTGCGAGAGGAATTTCGGAGGACAAGGTTAACTTTTCGAGCAAAGCTGTCTCCTGTTTCCTTACAAACTGGTAAAATACCCATTATACTTGGTCCCTTTCTTTTATTCAACCTAAGCTGAGAACGGTGCGCCTGACTATTTTGCGATCCAATTTTTGCCGTTTTTGCAAAATCGGCCACTGATCCGATGTCTGATCAGATCGGTTTTTAAAGGTGCTGCAACGAGAGATCACAATCGGGTGTCCCTTTAAAAATCGAAAGTTCTGAATTTTGCACTGAGGTAAAGCTTGCCATCAAAAAAATATCCCCGTCTGAAAGGATTAAGCCGAGAAATTGGTTTTTGGTATAAAAATTGTTAAACTTTTTCAATTTCGTATAGAGCAAATACGAAATTAAGCCTCTGTTTTTACATTGAAATACAAGCAAATCAATATCGCCTTTTTTCTCTCTTTTAAAATTTCTGTAGCGAAATACCAGGCAAGAAATCTATTGGAGTGTTCTCAATTCTATATGAAATTACTATTATGAAACAATATTTGGGTTGCCTCAAAATCTCGCGTGCCCTTTAAATCTCTATCTCCTTTTATGAATTGTCAAATTTCTGCGTTTAAATTTTCACATTTTAGTATGAACACATTTTCGAAAAATGGATGGAAGCGCAAAAGCTTTTGATAATTAAGTTGGTTTGTACACTAAATGGTTTCAGAAGTAGTGCGGAGCAGGTTACACTACTTGTTACTAGTTTGAAGGCCTGAAGAGTTTACCATTCACATGATGAAATTGGTTAAGAATTTTTACATTTGCAGTTTCACATAGCTCTATGACCCTGTGCAAAATGATTTCTTTTATTTTAAAAAACAAGTGGACAACTGATAATAAGTAGGGACATGCCAGAGCTATCACCACTGTAGAACAGGAAAAATCTTGCCATAAAGGGTCATGATTGTATGTCGGTTGTCTCTATGCCATTCTCCATATAGGTTGCTAAAACTAGCTTTTTAAGAGGGACATGGCACATTTGAAAAAATAGTGCGCCCTCAAGATTTTTCAAACTCGATATTTTTGAATGGCTGTAAGGCTTTTATATACAAAAAGCCCTCACCCGAAAATGATTAAGACCAAATCAGCTTCCTTATGGGGGAACAGAACGATTTTATAATTTAGCGCGCCGGCGACGCGTTGTTAAATTCAGCAGACGACGGAAAAATGGCGTTTAAACACAAGAAACGCACGCCAGTCGTATGCATGTTTCACACGATTGCACATGTTGATCGGTCTTTATAACCTTGGTGGTTTTAGTATCATTAAGTACGAGTCAAAAATATTCATGTAATATACACATTTGTTGATTAAAGTTATGGAAACTTAAAAGTTGGCCTTAAAATTACCTGGATGTATTTATCCTCATAATCAATGTCCTATCTGTTTTGGGGTAGGGATGTTATTTGTATTGTGTAAAAATATCTTGTTCTTCCAATGGCCTAGACTATCATTTGAGCGCAAATTGAAGAATGTGAATTCATATTTGTGAAAATGTGCCAGTGCCGCTTAAGGTGGGGTTGCGTCGTCAGAGAACCTATCGATGAAATTCACTTAAATTAACAGAATATGTTACTTTAAAGTGTGTATATAAAATCTTGAAAAAAATTAGGGGGGTGGGGGTACGGTACTCTTTGAGATATGCGTTTTAAAAAAGGCCATGTTTGCCCAAAATTAATTACTACAGTAGTCTATGAGAAAATTTAATTTTGCACCACATTATGCCTATAGTGAAAAATGATTCGATTTTTTAAAATTTTTAATCTTACTTATGTTTGGCAGTTTGATGAGATCTTTTCGAAAATGTAATAAAAAAAAGAGGGTGCCGGGATTATACTTTTCCGATAAATGGCACAAAATATGTCAAAAAAATAGTTATGTTGGCCACCGGGGCGTTATCAAATCCGAGACAGAACGCAGATGCCACCATTTGGTGCATACCATCGCGTTGATAAAGGGCGATCTTCTATGCTAGTTTTCGCTTCACGGCCACCAACATAACATTGTCAAGAAACAGTAGCATAAGGCTTACATTATGTAAAAAGTGTGATAGCTTGAAACGCATGGGGGGGGGGGGGTCAGGGGGGTCAATTTTCATGTTTGTTCCTGAGTTTTTAATTTATTGTGTATAAATTGGTTTTGAGTTTGGTTCAACTAAGAATTTGTAACTTTAAATGAGTGCATTCTTAATCAACTTTATTTATTTTGATTTATTCATTTATAGTTATAGCTGCGTGTGTTATTCTGTCAATAAATTCCCGGGAAATGGTTAGGGATCTGCCGCACCAGGCAGTGAAGCTTTGATGGAATGAGGAATTTGGGAAAGAGTCTATTAGCAAACAGTAAATTTGACGTACCTCAGCCCTTTTGAGTTTAAAATTAAAACTAAGGGCAAGGGTCCTTCATTTTAAAGATAAGATATAAAATTGGGGTAGAATTATATATGCACAAGGTTAACGAAAAGGGGCAGATTCCACTAGGGCGGTGAGGGTTTCTACTAAAACTGTCGGAAAAACAGTCCCGATAAGCAAGAAATGAATGGCCCCTGGGGCTGTTCCCCGCTGCACACACCCTCTAACAACGTCTACACCACCCCTTCCATCTATGTCCTCATACAAGAAAAATCTTTGTGGGGTTCTTTGTAGAACCAGAAAAGGTTCTGTGGCCAAGGAAAAAGGTTCTTTGTAGAATCTTAAACCCACTAGAAATTTAAAAGGTCGTTAATTAAAGCACCCATTTTTCTGTGAGTGTTTTTTGACAATATTTTGTTTCACGTCCTTCAGCATATCTAATTAATTATTATAGGCCTTATCTCTGAATTGCTACGATGCGTCGACTTCACGGGTGCGTGGATGCCGGATCTTTTGTTTGAGTTGAGACTGTTCAGTTCCTTTTTAATTCTGACATTAAGCGATTTTCTTTTAAAGAATATGGTCTTTTCCGCTCAACAAAAAACATTTTATTATGGACGAAGAGAAAGGGCACGGTTAACTCTGTCGTCGGTTTGCGCTTCACAACACATCGCATTTGTACGCACTGAACAAAACAAGTTCTCCGCGAAATCTGCGCGTGCGCCATACGCAGATTCAAGCAGGATCACCGGAGCTATATTTACTATAAACTAGAGTGGCGACTAGCCCGATTCGAATGAGCCGTGCGTAGTTGGTTACGCACATACGCAGAGCAGGATATTCCCCGGCATCCTAGAGCGATTTGGGGTAAATTTGGGGTATGCGTCTCAGCAGGGCGATTTGGACGAGCAAATGGCAGCGTAAAATGAGACCGCAAACGTTTATGCTGCGTGGATTCGGATGTTTGCAGGCCGACAGCTTGCTTTATGTTCATTGAACTTAGAAACATGGACATAATTCCTTCTTTCATTCTTTCATGAAGTCGCTTTCTTTATTTCAATCTTCTCTCATGCATTCGCTTCTTTCTTCAGTTTTCTATCTTGTTTTAGTCTGTCTTTCAAGTTTTCTTTCTGTTTTAAAACTTAAAAAAAACATTTCTTTCTTTCTTTTTTTCTTTCGTTCTTTCTTTCTTCTGCTTTCTTTCTTCTTTCTTCTTTCTTTCTTCTTTCAAGTTTTCTTTCCTTTTTTTAGTTCCTTTATTTCTTTCTTTCTTCTTTCAAGGTTTTCTTTCTTTTTAGTCGTTATACTTAAAGTTTTTCTTTCTTTGTGTTACTTCTTTAAGTGTTCTTATGTTTTTAGTTCTTTCTTTCAAGTTTCTTTCCTTGTTTTACTCTTCTTATTTGTTTAGTTCTTTCTTTCAAGTTTTCTTTCAGTTTTTAGTTTTCTTTCAAACTTGAATATTTTATTCTTTAATTTTCTAATTTTCTTCTTGTTTTAATTTTCAAGTTTCTTGTTTTTATTCATTCTTTTAGTTTTCTTTTGTTTTGTTCTTTCAAGTTTTCTTTCTTTGGTTTAGTTCTTTCTTTCTTTGTTTTAGTTACTTTCTTTAAAGTTTTCTTGCTTTGTGTTTGTTCTTCTTTCAAGTTTCTTCTTTGTTTTTCGTTCTTCTTTCTTGTTTTGTTTTTCTTTCTTTGTTTATTCTTAGCCTTTCTTTTTTTTTTAAGTTGTCTTTCTGTTTTAGTTCTTTCTTTCTTTTAGTTTTCTTTCTTTTAGTTTTCTGTAGTTTTCTTTCGTTTTTAAGTTTTCTTTTTCAGTTTTTTTCATTTTTAGTTTTTATTCTTTCTTCTCTTATTTTTCTTTTTATCTTCTGTCCTTTGTTTTATTTTTTCTTTCATTCTTTTCTATTTTTCCCGTAGTAGTTTATGGGTTTTATCAAAAGCAAACATCAAATTTAAAAAAACAGGAAAACGTGCAGACACCACCGAGTAGGACCAGCAGACAAATCTCAGAATTTATATACTTTGAGAAAGTCAAGACGAGCCCAGAATAATGGGTTTTGTTTCCGAAATTTACAATCTGCATAAATTTAGATAGGAAAACAAATGATAAGATCAGACCAGACGTTTGTTGAAAATAGGCGTTCATAACAGGAAGGTGGAGTCACGATATATTGATCGTAAACAATAATAAAACAATAACATTTTGTTGTAGCAATTAGTCTCATGAAAAATAATTTCATCTTAGACTTTAACAAACAATAATCATGAAATTGCCGATTAATATAGGATTTGTTTTCATGGTAAATGATCCCACCCCCCTCTGTCTGTTTGCTTAAGGTGATTGCGTTTTCTTTTCTCGTTTTAGTTTTTATTGATTTTTCGGTTCTTTAGTGGCTTTGCTTCTTTTTTACCTATTTTACCATTCGTGTTTTTTTCATCCCTCTTAAATTTCTTTCTATTTCCACCTCTCTTTTTTTCTCCTATCTTTTTTCTTTCTCCTTATTTAAAAAAAAAAAAAATCAGTAAAGAAAAGAAAAGATTGAATATTTTATTCTTATTTTGTATTACTGCTTTTCGCATTGTTTATTGATTTATTTCTATAACCTATTCAGTGAACTATTTTCCACAATGTTGGTTTTCAATTGTAACATTTACTCAGTTTTATTCTTGTTGGGTCTTATCTTGTCTGCTACAGGTACTATAAGACCTATACGAAAGACCGTGTGTAAATATTGTAAATCCTCCCGAAGTATAGCGCGGGCCAAAACTTTAGAAAGAAAGAAGAAAGATGCTCAGAAAAGAATTATCTCAAATCGTTTGTTTGTTGTTTGTTTGTAAAAAAAAACACAGGACAGACCAAACAATAAAGAAACAAAAACAACGTGTATTTGCCCAAGGACGCAGCGATTACAATTGGCGGAGCGCCGAACGTTTAGGGGCGCAGGAAAAATACGACGCTGTCAGCCATTTTGTTTTTTCAACCGGGCTTCAAGAAACATTCTATTACCTCTGCTGCCCATATTGAAAATGCAGCATTCGGATGGGTCAGTTTACTGGCCCATGATTCTGCATTAATGGGTCGCCAATGCATTGTCGATTAATGAAGCTGTTTTAGGGAATAGAATAGAAATAAGGGTTTGACAGGTCATTTATGGGCTCATAAGTATCCTCGCAGAACAAATTTGAAATAATAGGCTCGGCTGCGCCTCACCCATTATTTAGTTTTTCTTACCTCGGACACATTATTCGCCCATAAAGGCATGCAAAACCCTTTATTTCTTAATCTACGCGCGCGGGGACTACCGGCCGCGGCCCCTGAGCAAGATGCAAGGTGAAATTTGAAATAGCATGCGCCGTAGCGAGCTCTAAGTTTCTCTGACGACCGCAATACGTTAGAGAAATGAATTTGCCCGCAATGAAGTTTTACAAAATGTAATAAAATTAAAAAAAAAAAAAAAAAAAAAAAATCAGTTGTCAAAACTGTGATTTTTTGTTTCAGTGGTTTGTCTAATATTGATCTTAAACAGCTGTGGTAATTGCATAAAAAAATGTTATCTAAAATGTTAGTCAAGGAAAACCAATTATTTAATTATTGGTTTTAGAATAAGGGCCATGTTCAGATGTTTCCGGGACATTTAAGCATGTCTCAAAAAAAATGGACAATAAGAAAAAACGCCGTTACATAAAACAAAGAGTGGCTTATTTCACAATTAGTGTTTGTTATCGATTTGCTTTAAAAAAATTATCGATCATTGGGTGATCGCCGCGTGTAACTAAAGCAATTATTCATATAGGGATGCACAGATAGGTTTGAGTGAACCGCGATAGATTTAGCGATATTCGATAATGTGGTGAATACTGAAATATATTTCGTGTTCCTACTTAGGAAAGGACATTTAATTACCTGTAACCTTTACTTCTTTGAATAATATAACTATATGTACAACAACGGTGTACGAATAAACACTTGCGCCAAAATGTAGGTGAATTTAGTGGAATTAGTAAAATAGTGGGTCATGTTGTAAATGAGTCTAAGTGCACTGACTGTTTATTAAAAATGTCCTCATTTTATAGGACGTTCCTTTTAACTACGGTAAACCCCAATTATTCGAAAATCTTCACGCTTTATTACCTAGATACCTACAGAAACTTACAGTGGAGCAGAAAAATGTAAATAAAACAGTGGCTAGAAAATAATGACTACACATTTTGAAAAAAGGTAGTTTTATACACTGACCGTTTAGTATATTTTCCTAATATTACGTTTTTTGTAACTTTTTAATGTAAAGAATAGGAAACTATGAAAATCTTTTACCTATAAAATGTGTTAAATAACCTCAAAACGTCATTAAAATGCAAAATTAAAAACAAGCAAAATCTTATTTCCCGATAATTTTAAAAAGTAGTTTTAAAAAACTCTTTCCTCCTTTTGTATTATATTTAGTTTTATTTAATTGAAAAAAGTAGGACACACATATATATTCATTTTAGCATCATCTGCTATCAGTAAAATCGTGTAGTGTAGTGGATAAGGTTAGGAGTCTTTAGGCCCTGGTTCGAATCTCTGTAAGGTACATGTATTAAGTTTATTCATCTGATGATGAAGTAATTGGTGACATTCAAATGTGTACTGACCATATAAAAGAAAGTGTTATGAACTAGTTTAAACTTTATGTCTTCACGTTTCCCTTTGTTTATTGCGCTTTTTTCTCAAAATGTTGCCTGAATTAACTTTTTTTTTACAACATGTGGTAAACGTACATACAACGTTGTATGAGACCATAGCTACAACGTGGAAAATTTGGTCACAGGATTGTAATAACGTTTTAATTATTAATATTGTTTAAACAAGTTCAAAAACAAACAGATAAATATTAAAAGCTACGATTTACGCCCGTAATTACGTTCCCTGCCAATGGGTTTCGTATTGGTACGGCTCCAGTTATTTTACGTTCGGCACGTTGTGTGTCCCAGCTGCCAGTCAATCCCTGTTTTTTTTACAGGTTTATGTTAACAGTGTGGTTTATACTTTTACTACATATGCTTGAATGAGAGTTGTCCCGTATTATTCATTGAGATATTAAGGGAATGAATGCTGTAACTAAACACCAAGACATGTCGTCTGCATACACTTTGGGCGCCAAATGGGGAAGATAGTATAAATGATAAAATGAGAGAAAATAACTTGACGTGCTACCACAATTTAGTCAAATTTGCGTTATATTTACACAATAGATGTCATACGCTATAGCAGTACAGTGAGATGGGTCAAACCAATCAGAAATCACTTGAATGACAGAAAATATGCGTTGCCTTAGATTTTTAGCAGCCAAAATAAAATTTAGGCTAAATGCGCTAAAATAAGGTACATGCTAACACAATTTAGTCAAATTTGGGTATTTTCACTAATATATGGCAATATTATATATAGCTATGTGTGGTATCGACATAATCGGTGTGAGATGGTCGAAGACACCGAAATAATGCTGATAAAAATTGCATGAAAAATAAGCGAATTTCAACATGAGGGGGTGATTTTGCAAATAATGAAAAACTACCTTTTCAAACAGCCGTGAGAATTGCCATTTGATTATTTAAATAGGGCAGAAAGGATATATTTGAACATAAACACTCCAAATCCAAAAAAAATGGTTAAAAATATTACACTATTTTGGCATGTTGACTAAGTGTTGAAGTCTATAAACTTTAAATATGGAAACAAAGTATCAAGGTGTAAGTAGGACTTTTCATGATAAATCAGAACATAAAAATTCTCTCCAAAGTAAAATGAGTTGCTGACGGATCTGATTCTCTTCTCACAAATAACATTATGTCGGGATGTTTACACTTTAGCGTAAAACAGAACTTAACTGAAGATTACTTTCCTCATTATACGGCAAACTGTTTTTCAACAATCTTGAAGTTATGAAGTTAATCCCTTTAGAATTTCAAATCTGTCAATGTGTATAACTTATTTTTAACTTTCTTTCAATTCTTTCACCATTTCACTCAACCAGAAGTGGCACAAATTCAATATTTGTGCTCCACAGAAAACTAGAGATATCTCTTGATTTTAAACAAGCAATGAGACGAAACAAAAATTATAGGAAAGTCTGATCTTTTTTCTTTGATATGATGCACACAATGACTAATGTTGAGATTTAATATTGAATATTGAAATATGATAGATGTCTTCTGCATTGCCACTCTCACAGTGTCAGCCCATCAACTGTCCACAGTGAATTAAATCGGTTTATTTATGCCATTTTGGTTCTAATCCCATTTTGATCTAATAGCCATTTTGTCTAACTCCCAATTCTCTAAACCCAAATTGTCTAATACCAATTTGTCTATAGCCATATTGGTCTAACATCCAATTTAATCTAACACAGAATGTTGCTAATATCCATTTGGTCGAATGCCCAGCTAGTCTAAATACCCTTTTTGTCTTTTTTGCCCATTTGTCTAATAACCACAAACCCCATTTGGTCTAATTACGCACTTGGTCTAAATATCCATTTAGTCTAATATCTCATTTGGTCTATCATCCAATTGGTCTAATATCCCCATTTGGTCTAATTCCTTGGTCTCATCACCCATTTGGTCTAATATATCCATTTGAATGTTAAAAACCAAAATAAAATTTGATTCTAACTTAAAATTGAGGTAAATAAATACTGAAAAAAAATATCTGCCAATTGCATGTATCTTATGGCCATCCTCAACATCATAATCATTTTCTTTTCTGCTGCTGCAGCTAGAGGTCAGCGACCACAGTTTCCCCTCCAGCTACAGCGGTCCATTAGCCATTTTTAGCAGTTGACTTTTCATAGCAATGTTGTCCGTGGCCCCCATGAGACACTCAGAACAGAACAGTGTTCGTTGTCGTCCAGGGTTTTCCTCCTGCCATTAGTTGGTACATACAGTGCATACGCTTATTTCAGTTGATGAGTCGTGGCTCGCTTTCCACAGGGGTGTGCCAGTTCGCTGTCAGATTAACTTTGTCTCACTCGTTTGATGTTATCAACTAATACGGTAACAACACGATGTTACCAAGGAGTTGATTTTTTTTCCACGTCCTTTGAGATATGTGCCCGTGCGGCTCGGGGGGAAGAATAAGCCCGATGTATTCCCTGCATGTAGAGTCAACTAAACGGGATCCCTGAGGGTTCGGGGTAAAGAATTGGTCTGTTGTAACTCCGCCATGTCATAAGCCAACTCGTCCTACTGTTCCAACTGAATGCAGTTTTTCTCACTGGTAATTTTCCTTCGTATGAGAGTAGACTTCTATGATTGTTGGACGGCGATTTCTGTTTCTTATTTTGTGATGAATTTTTCTTGATATGTCTTCTTTCCTTTTTCATTTGCAGATGACCATAGCATTGCTAAGACCTGTATGGACTTGACCATATACATCTGCAAAGAGTGATTTAGACAAACTTTAGCTTGGTCTGTCCAAGAACCAACTTCCTAATAATGCTTTGACGTGTGCAGTCATGCATTTTTCTAGATCTAAAATCTTATTCTAGGACAAACTACTCAAAACTCTGCAAACATTTGCAAACTCGGTATAATTGTATTCGCTGTCTAATCTTTCTTTTTCTGTACACAATTGATTCTACATGCAACAAAATGTCTCCACTATAAAGTTGGTTTCCTCATCAGATGTGCACTAGGAATTTGCACTTTTCTGCTCTTTGAATCTTTAAGGGCTCTTGGTACGAGTTCCCTGTTTACTCTTACTGTGACTGTTTTTGAGGCCCCCTTAACAATACCAGTTACTAGACGATAAAATTTCAAAGAAAAGTAACTGGTGTCCTCTTTACAGGAAAGAGCATCTTGGGGACGTGCTGAAATAGCTTGATTAGGTTTGATTTTTGCGAGTGGCTAATTGTTCAAATATCAGCATTATACAATTTTTGTTTCCAACTTGTTGGTTTGCAATTTTTTTTTTTTTTTTTCCAAAACGTGCGCATCGCAAATGTCCTATTCTGCTTGGAGAGCAAGAACTATTTTTTTCTTTACATTATGTATTTGGTGTTTCCAACTTAGGGAAAGTCACCAGTTGATATTCGTAATGCTGATGCTTTGTTCAAAAATTTATGTAAGTTTTGGTGCATAACCCTAACCTTAGTCTTACAAAACCATTTTTGTAACACTGTTTTACCAAGAAGAGTGGTTACCATGCCCCTCAAGAATTCGTTGTAAAGCACCGCGACGCTTATGGATTTTGTATACCATTGGGTACTATGGTCATCCACTTTCCATTAGACCCAAATAAGTACTCACATAACTAGTAAATGTGCCGTCACATTGATGCATTGGCATTAAAAGGTAGGAATATCGGGATTTTCAGTGTTGTTTTAAGGTCTAAATGATGGCATGCAATTATTGACTATAGTTTTATATATAAGACAGATTTTTAGAGGCACACTGCATAATAGGGCAACGCCCCCCCAAACCTTGGACTTTGACTGGCATACACCCTTGGGTGGCTACCTTCACATTTGCTTTAAACGCCCGGGTAGGAGCTTTTTACGAAAGTTTGGCATTAATTTTTATAGCGCACCGGAGGGAGTTCCCTTGGGGGTGGCAATTCCGCAAGATGAGGTTAAGAAAACTATGGGTAAGAGCAGAAATAATTGCACCGTTAGGGTTTTTTCAAAATGGCTTTTGTAAAATTAGGATCTACCAGCTTCCTTGTTGTTTTCCTACTGTGTGTCACAATTCTTGACTATGTGGCAACAACAAAAAAATATGCCACAGTGCCATCAATTTCATTATATGTGGCCGATTTTCACCTCAAAAAGGACAAGAGTGTCACACCTACAAGAACGGGTAGCAGGAATTAGTAACTTGTTTTTTAAAGCAGAGGCACCCTAAACTTACCTAAATTGTTTAAAACCATTTATGTGGAACTGCTTATAAATAATTGCAGGTGGTGCATTTACATATCGGGAGGACTGCTAGTACGACCTAAGCATGAGGTTATATTGACCTTAGTGATCAGACAACACCCTTTGTGGGAATACGCAACACCCCTGGAAGACACAGGAAATATGTCGAAAACCGGAGAAGAAAATACTGTTCGGTCCCGGCAAATAGGGTAGTGTAGCGTCACAGATGATCATAAGCGACAGTAGCGATATTAAAGGGGACAGCTTCTGATGGTGTATCTTAGTGTGTCCTAGTAAACCAAACGATGGGGGACAAAGGGGTAAACAAAACAATGAAAAGTGTCAAATCACTTGATCAAAAACGACCCGTAGTGCTAATGGAGGGTGTCAAAACTCTGTCGAGACCACAACTTGGATAGCAGAGGTCAGCAATATCCACTCTGGAGAGGGTGGGTTCCAGCCGTATACACAAATATTATATAAAATATTTTTTAGGGGGTAAAAAAAATACGCCGGAACAAAGACAAAACTATATTGTGCAAAAGTATCGTAAAAGAACAAGGAACTGCAACGAGTCCACCCCTGTGAGCAAGAGAAACTCCTACATGGCAGAGAGATGGGTCACCCAAAGGAATACCCAGACATAAGTTTAATCCGATCACATCCTTGGTCGTTGTTGCCCAGTCATTGGGATTATTTTACACAAAACCCACAGTTTAAGCACTGGAAAGTGTAAAGGGAAAAAATACCGATGCGGCCGTTTAGTGAGACAAGTAAAAAAAAAACAATTCACAAATTCCAAGTGTCAAGTACCAGGATTCTAATTTTGTATAAAGTGGTGGAGTTCGTTTAGATGATTATTTTACTGATCCAACCGAGGGTTGAGAATAATGTGGGAGAAGGAAGGGCCAACAGGTGGGGGGTGGGGGGGGGGGGGTGAGAAAAAAAACAGAGGTGACAGTAAGGGTAGGGGTAGTGGAGAGGAATCAGATGGTCAAGAAGGAAGAGGGGAGAAAGTAAAGAGAAGAGTACAGGGCAGGCTGTAGTCGGGGGCCACACGAAAACATGGATTGGGGGTGAGGTAAGGAGTTGGGTGAGGTATAGAGGGAATGCAGTGACGGCAAGCGGTCGGGAAGGGTTTGTGGTTGGGGGTGGGGGGGGGGACGGGGGGTGGGGAGGTTGTTGGGGTGTGGGGGTCGGGGGTTTAGGGAGTTGGAGGGGGGGTGTGGGGGGTGGGAGGGGGGAAGAGCGAAGGGGTGGGGGGGGTGGGGGGTTGGGGGGGGGGGGGGGAGATGGGGGGCGGGGGTCTAGATTAGGGGGAGGGGGGGGGGTGGGGGGAAAAAGGAGAGGGGGGGGAAATGAGGGCGAGGAGAGGTGGGAGATGGAGGTGGGGGGTTGTGGAGGAGGAGGGGGGTTGGGTAGGGAGTGGGGCACTGAGAGGGGGGTGGGGGGGGAAAGGGGTATCTTAAAGAAGAATTTTTGGTGGGGTGAGTGGGGTTTCTGCTAATCCCGGGTATGGGGAGATACCCGTCCACACGCATGTGGTTCGCGGGAATGAACTCACCGTTTCCGCAAAACAAAACCGGAGTAGCAATCCGGGGTATCAAACAATGACTGAATTTGTCAAACGATTCTAAATCGTTCACACTATTACTAAAATCCGAAATTCACACGGTCAATGGGCTCATGAACAACGCGGAAAGGGACAAAGGGTGCATGAAACCATGAGGGGGACAGTGTGGGTAATGGGCGGGGACTCATAGAAATACAAGTGGTGTGAACAGGGACAATAGCGCAAGAACGGGGACAGGGACAATCGTGTCAAGAACAGTGGACATGGACAATGGGGAATGAACAATGGAGGGACAGGGATAATGGGTCATGAACGGGGGGACGACGGACAATGGGCACAGAAAAAAACAATAAGGTCTAAAAAAAATCAATAAAAGGAACAAAAACAAATACGACAAGTAGGGTCATGAGGCGCGTATATGCCCGGAGCACTGGGTAATGAACAATGGATGACAGGTATAATGGAGTCATGAACGGGGGAAACAGGGACACATGGGGTTCAAGACCACGAACATCGAGTGCGTACCACCATAGGGGGCGGGCGGGCAGTTGCCGCCCTCTTCCTGTCGAAAAAGCGGGGACGTAGGGACAAAACTGTACATTTTTTCCGCTCTTTTTCGGGAATTTTAACCAATTTCAGGGGGGGAACACAAATTTGGGCAAATTAGGTTTTCGACATTTTCTCGGGCCTAGGGCGGTGCGCGGCATTTTTCAAGTCTAGACCGGAATGAAGAAGGAATCACCAGGGACGATTCAAATTTTTTCGGGCGGGGGGGCGGCTCTGGTGGGAACACAAACTTGGAAATTTTCCGCCCCTCTTGCTGGTCGACTAGCCACTCGTACTACCACTGGACACAAAACATGAACAGGGCACATGGACAATGGGGTCAGACAATGGGACAGGACAATGGGTTGGTCAAGGGAGGTTCAAGCTGGGACGGACAATGGGGTTCTGAATGAGGGATAGAGGGACAATAGCATCAATAATAGGGAAGGTACAATAGGATCAAACATTAGGGCAGAAGGGGTAAAAACAATGGGTCACAAGACAAGGGGCCGGGAACAATGCGGTCAAAAGAGTGGACAAGTGATGACTGACCCTGATGACTTAACCTACGCGGTTTCCATGTGGGGGACATGGACAAATGGATCAGCTCAATGGACAGGGACACTGAGGTCAAGAACACGGACAGGGACAATGGTCATTAACAACAAGTCAGGATAATATGGGGTCATGAACGGGGGAGAAGGACAATGGTTCAAGAAGTAGGGAACAGGGACAATGTGGTCATGGATTAAGAATTGAGGGACAGTGAAATGGTCAGAACATGGTGGAAGCGTGGAAATGGGGGGTCATGAACTTGAGGGACAGGCCATGGGGTCATGAACAGGTGGAGATAGACAAAATGGGGTAACGAACAGTGGACAGTTGGGCTATGGGTCCAAGAACTTGGGGACTGGACAAATGGTATCATGAACAGATGGTACAGATGACAATGGGGTCATGGAACGGGGCGGACAATCGGGTAAAGGAGGACAAAGGACAATGGGGGTCAGAACAGGACCAGAGACAATGGTCAACGACAGGGGACCGCCAATGGGTCAGACCTTGGGAGTACGGACAATGCGGGTCAAGAACGTCATAGAGACAATGGGGGGTCATGAACAGGGAGAGGGAAAATTGTCAAAATCTGGTGGACAGGACAAGGGACAATGGGGGCACAGAAGTACATTACAATGTATGACAATGGGGGACAGGGCAAGGGATCAAGACGAGGGCAAGGGTCCAATGGGGTCAGACGGGGCCGTCAAGAAATGCGGACAGGTAACATGAGGTAAATGGAGTCAAGAACTGGGGGAACAGGGACAATGTGGTCAAAAACTGGGGGATCGGGACAATGGGGTAAGCACTGGGGGATAGGGACAATGGGGTTAAAAAATGGGGAATAGGTTCGCGAACCCAATATTCGCCTGCTTCCGCGATCCACCTTTCCTTCACCTTTATACTTGACCTTATGTGACTTTCCCCTGTTTGTGACTTTTGATCTCATTATCATAATGAATGGTCCCAAGGTGGCATCTATAATCCAATTTCTGTAGCTATTGGACTTCTACTTCTCGAATGAACCAATTTGATTTCTTCCGCCCATTTCTAACTTGAACCTCATATAACCTCTGACCTTAGGTATGTGACTTTTTGACCTCATTATCAATGACGTTCCCAAGGTCCTCTATGATCAAACGTTTTGGACTCGAACTGAAACTAATACTAATGTTGAGTATTCAGTTTTAGTTTATAACTCCCTCATGAACCTTTGACCTCGGTATGTTACACTTGACCGCATTATCAGCATGAAGGTTAGAAAGGGACTTATGATCCAATTTCTTCAGCTATTGGACTTTTACTATCTATTAATACCAATTTGAAGATTTTCAGCCCATTTTTATAACTTGACCTCATAACATCTTTTACCTTATGTGACCCTTGACCTACTCAACATATGGAGGTTTCCAAGGGCATCTATGACCCTATTTTTGTTCATATTTAGCAAATGTAAATTAAAAAAAAACTTTTTCTGAAACTTTAACCTTGGAATACTCGATACAGGCAACCCATGCACACGCTCAGACAGAATTCAGGACTGGGAGGTGTCGTCTCCTGCAATCCTGCAGGCGATACCAAATGGATCAAGACGAGGGTCATGGACAACGGGTCCCGACGAGGGAACAGGTTTAATGGGGTCAAGAAACAGGGGGGACAGGCTACTTGGGTCAAGAAATGGGACCGGTTATATGGGATCAATGGGACAGACCTTTAAACAGGGGCATGAACAGGGGGAGATAGACAATGGGGTTCAAGAACGGGGACAGGGAAATGGGTCTGAACAATGGGGACAGGGACCAAGGGGTCCTGATAATGAGGACAAGGACAATGGGGTCAAGTACTGGTTGGCAGGGACAATCGAGTCAAGAACTGGGGGAAAGGTACAATAGGGTCCAATGAACATTAGGGAGAAGGAAATGGGGTCAATAGGGTCAAGAACTGAGGAACAGGACAATGGTGTCATGAGGTCATGACAATGGTACAGACACATGGGTCAAGAACATAGTATGCTGGGACAATTGGGTCAAGAACAGTGGACAGGAACAATGAGGTCATGAACAATTTGGGGTAAGGAAAATGGGTTAAGTGCAAAGAACAATGAAGGGACCGGGACAATGGGTCAAGTTTAAATAACAATGAAAGGGACATGGACAATGGGTCAGAACATGAGAGGAAAGGGGCAGTGGGGTGAAGAACGGAAGCAAGGACAATGGGACGGGAAAATGGGTCACGAGTCAAGAACAGGGGCAAGGATCCCATTTCCACTCACTTCTGACCCCCTTAACCACATTATCTCTCTTCTCCCCTGTTCCTTTACCCCGTTTTTCCCTTTCCCCTCTTTTTTGGACCCCATTGTCCCTTCCCCTTCTTTACCCCATTGTCTCTGCCCCCTGTTCTTGATCCATTGTCCCTTCCCTCTTCTTGATGCTTTTGTTTCTGCTCCCCCGTTCTGACCCATTGTCCCTGTCCCCCAGTGTCTTGAACCTATTACCCCATTGTCCCTGTCCCCGATTGTTCATGACCCCCATTGTCCATGTACCCCTGTTCATGTCCCCCTATTTTTGACCCCATTGTCCCCTTGCCCTGTTCATGACTCCATTATACCTGTCCTCCATTGTTCATTACCCCATTGTCCCTGTTCTTGACCTTATTGTCGCATGGCCCCCGTTCATGACTCATTATCCCATCCCCCACTGTCCATTACCCCATGTCCCTTTCCTCTCATTGTTTATGACACCATTGTGTCCATGTCCCCGTTTGTGCTCTTTGCCCCTGTCCCCTGTCTCCCCAGTTCTGGACCCATTTCCCTGTCCCTCATTCTTCATCACATTGTCCTTGTTCCCTCACGTCCTTGACCCCATTGGGGGGGTCCCCGTCCACTGTTCTTGACAACATTGTCCCAGTTCCCTCATTATCTTTTCTTTTTTTTTTTTTATTAACTGTATTTAGTTTGGTGGTTGGAGGCAAAACATACATATATGGTCCACCAAATCCTTCTACTCACCAGCTTAAATTATTACAATCTAGATATCAATTTATGGAAAAAACAAGATAGTTAGGTAGCCCAGATCTCAACAGAGAGCATACAGCCAAGCATCCTATTCAGACAATGGGAACGGGATCAGACCAAGACCCCGAAAAGGCGAGGGATGAGAACTCAATACCTGGCGCAACACGGTTTGAGATTGGGCGAGCATGGAAAGCAAAAATTTATGACGGGTTTTGGGGAAAATTTAGCAACAGGAATTGTTTGTTTTTTTTTAAAAGAAAAACAAACAAACAGACAGAAGACCAGAAAACAAGACAATAAACCTGGACACACCCGACACTCTAATATATCATACCAAAGCACACCACTCCACACAAAGTTTCACATTTTGAGGACGTCATGGTAGGCCTAAATTCCAAAAGTGGCATACAGGTAAAAAAATAATAAACCAAGGTCAAGGGTCCACATTTTAAAATGCAAATTAATTTTTCCCATTGCTTTCACAGCAATTTTGTATTCCGTTGTTCTTTTCATTTTTGGACTCAAATCAAAGCAGCAAAATTGGGGTCATTTCCTTGGAATTTCAAACCTGGGATATCAAACTTCATGCCCAGAAAAAAAGACAGAAATACAGCTATATGTCTAAGTGTTCCAAACCGCCAAACATTTTCTCAAAAGTGGAGAAATAAAAGACTCCCCGAAACAAGAGTTAATTTAACATCCTTCTTCTTCTTGACCCTAGGACCTCAATGTCCCTATTTGTTGTTTTTTGATTCCCCTTGTCCCCTGTTCCTTCCTTTCCTTGACCTTAACCCAATTGGTCCCTGTCCCCCATTGTTCATATCGCCCCATTACTAATCCGTTTGCACGATTTAGTAATTCATTTGAACTGATTACTATCCGTTTGAACGATTAGTAATTCGGTGGAATGGATTACGAATCCATTTTGAACGGATTAACTAATCCGTTTAAACGATTACTAATCCGTTTTGAAACATTCAGTACTTCGTTGAAACGGATTACTAATCCATTTTAATGGATTACTAATACGTTTAAACGGATTAATATCCGTTTGAACGATTAAAGTCAATTGTTTTTTGTTTGAACGGTTACTAATCCGTTGAACCAATTAGTAATTCGTTTGAATGGCTTACATAATCCGTTTGAACGATTTAGTTTTTTTTAATTAAATTCGTTTTGAACGGATTGCTACTAAATTCATTTTAACGGATTACAATCAGTTTAAACGGATTACGAATCCGTTTGAACGATTGAGGCTAATTCGTTTGACAGGATTACTAATACAGTTGAACGACGAGTAATTTCGTTTGAACGGATACCTGAGCCATTTTTTGTAACAAAAAACTCCCGAAGGGGGGGGGGGTGGTTACCCTACCCCCTGTGATTTCGTTACTGAACACCCTGTAAATTTGGTAACCAATGGATAGTAGGGTTCCTTCTTTCCATTGGTACCAAATAAGTACTAAAATCCCCATTATGACGTCCACATGACGTCATATGTTGAGGGAAAAAGTACGAAAATACTGAATATAGGGGTGGAAAATTGATATTTCGCAATTTTAGCGACTCAAACACCTTATTATCGCTCTAAAAATGCGGTCATTATATAAAAACTAGCCATTTCCATAAGTAGGAGTCAAAAAACCGCATGAAAAATCTGATTTTCTAACCTTTTTGGCGAAGAAACATGAATTTTTCAGTGGTGTTATGGAAATGGCGTTTTTGCTGATATGCGAAATTTATGACGTCATTGTGAGTAAGATAGGACTGTTGGTACTAATTTTGGTATCAATGGAAAGAGGAGGTACCATAGCTATATTTGGTACCAAAATCAAGTGTCTGTGATGTTCCTGTTGTTGTGTAGGAATGGTGTACTTCTCTTCGGAGGGGCGGGGTGGTTACCCAAAACTGAAATGGAACGTACGGCAACGATGACCAAATGTAGTCATTTCCAAAGCTATAGAAGGAATGTCCCTACTCTGTACATACTACGTATGGAGGTGGGTGTCGCATATGAAAAATAGAGAAACAGATTTAAGTATTTTATTATTGAAAATCATGCTTTAAAAGCACGGTCATAATGCACTTATTTTTTTTCTTTTGACTTTTTCGTTTTTTCAAAAAAAAATGTTGATATCTGATATAAAGCCATAAAATTCATAAATATAAATATTAGACCAAATGGATATTAGACCATAGAACATTTGGACCAAATGGATATTAGAACAAATGGGCATTAGACCAAATGGGTATTAGACCAAATGGATATTAGCTGATGAATATTGACAAATGGGTTTAGGGACTAAAGGATATTGACCAAATGGGTATTACACAATGGATTTAGACCAGATGGAATTAGACCAAAGGGCATATTAGACCAGATGGGTATTAGACCATTGGCATTAGACCAATTCGGTTAGGGACCAGAGAAGATTAGATACATGGCTATAGACATAAATGGTTTTAGCCTAAATGGTTATTAGACTAAATGGTATTAGACCAATTGGAGTTGACAACATGGCCATTAGACCATTGGATTGACAAAATGGCAAAGTCACCATTAATCTGGCATGGACTGAGTGCTGAGGACAAACAGTTTTCATGCGGTCTCACAGGTTAGCCAACATGTAAATAATGATCACTACTACCATGCATCAATCCTCATAATTGTTTTGAAATTTTTAACCACACCTGCGATAGATATCAGGGCACTTGGTTTACAAGAGTTGAAGCACTATTTTGATTGGTTACTCAGAGGGCTATCATATGTTATTTTCTGTAATGACCAATCAGACACACTGGTATCTGGGGCGGCGCCAGGGTAAAATTCATAGGAGGGGGGGGCAAACTTGCAAAATTAACTCATCTAGTTAAAAAAAAACCAAAAACCCCCTATTTTTATGGCAATTTATTTCTTAAAACCTGTTTTTTTTTTTTTTTTTCTGAATTTGAAACTCTTGGGGGGGGGGGGCACCCCTGCCACCCCCGGGTGGTAGTGCCCAAGGGGGTCAAGTAACATCACAGGTAGAAAAGAACAATTGGCTGTACATCACAGGTAGCAGAAAAGAATGTCAATCCCAATTCTAAACTCTCTTCAGTTCCTGCTAACACTAAAACCCAAAAAAAAAATTTGTTAAAAGCTGCTTCCTTACTAATCTTCAATTGTGCTCTGTTATGAGGTTCTTTACAATGTCAGCTGTATCTGTTGTCCTTCAGAGCCCATACTCCTCAAAGTCCGCTAGCAACCTTCTGAATCACCACAGCAGCCTTTCTTCTAGAACATCACTGCAATGTTCTCATTTTCCTGCCATGCCTGTCTCTTAGCATCTTGTTGTAATAGCAGTCCATCTTGGTATCCATCTTCCGACATGTTCCTGTCCCTGGCATGGATACTATCAAACGCTGTTGCTCTTGCGCTGTGTATAACGAAAACATCAAGGCCAAAAATAATTCTTACAAAGTCATGAAAAATGTCACCTGTTGGGTAACACAGGATCTTGTTTAACTTCTGGGACTGAGCATAAATAAGGGGATTACTGGTAGAGGCCGTTGCAGCACCACCACTATCATTTTTTTTGGGGGGGCAAATTCTTGGGGAGATGCAAAAAATTCTTCTGTGGATGGGGGTGGCATGGGTATTTGTTGGGGTTCACATGGTAGCCCGTTTAAAAATAAGTTTTGACTTATTTGTTTGTGGGTTCCAAAATAAGTTTTGACTTATTTGTCATGCCCATTGGCAATATTTGAAACTATTTTTTTTTTAAAATGAAGTATAATATGATTACTTTTTGGGGAAAAACTGGGGGACTGGAAGAAAAATATTTGGGGATTATCCCTTGCCTTGCCCCTCCCCTCTGGTGCTGCCACTGGAAAGGGAGTCACTTGCATCTTTCCTTAAAGGTACAATGATAATTTCACAATCAGGTGTCGCATAAAAAATTAAAGCCCTCTTACCATGTTGGTAAGGTCCACTTTGGTCATGTGGTTGTGTTTGCCGCCTGTCCTAAAAAGCTCTTTTTTTGAGTAGTGTATTATCTGTAATACTAATGGTAAATACCCTGCAATACTACTCTTAACATACGACTTTTATTACTATTATTATGATACTGTTTTGTTAATGCCGATGATGTCCTCATCCCTCCCGAACCCCCCCCCCCCCACAGGGCAGCCTTATTCCACTGTCAGGGTCACGAAATGGGCTTTGGCACACTGATATGGAACACTGTAATTCCACAAAACAATTCAGCATCAAAATTAAATGAAATTCCAGAAGTAAAGCTTTTTTTCTAAAAAAAATTAGAAATACAACCGCTTTGGAAAACTGCACTTTAGTGGGGTAACCCTGCTACAAAGTTTTGAGAATAGAAGAAAGTTGTATCGCCAATCAGAAGGGTTCTTACTACATCTGTGCTCAATCTTACGCCTTACCTTTCTTTCTCCTTCTCTTCTTTAAAATCTTTGCATCATGGTTTGTTTCTTGTGTTTTTCCTTTGTTTGCCTTTAAGCATACAGGTGGCATGGCACATTGTCTTGATTAAGGGTTTCAAGTTGACCTCAAAAGCTACCCTTTCTGGTTATGTAATTGAGACATGGTTCTGTTGCAAGTGGAAATCTACTCCGAGTTGTGTTACTCTGCCTTTCTTGCTGAACATGCATTGTTTTCCTACATGTTTTAAAAGAAACAAATTACGGTTAATGAAATGAAAAAGGTTTTCCCAATTTTTTTTCCTGGGAGAATAACAGTCAGGTCCTATCAATTAATTTTTTTTTTGGGGGGGTGGCTTTGTTTCGAAAAATGGACGTTTTGGTAACATGGATCTAACCCCCTAAAAATGGAGCTGTTTTTTGGACTTTTTGAAATTACATCACAAAAAAGCAGATTTTTTCTTGTCACACTTTTTCTGTGAATTTGGACCTTATTATCAAAAATAGCAAAAAGTGGACTTTTTTACCCTTTTTTTTTTTGGTGGGTCACACACGCCCACGCACCGCACCCCCACCCCCCCCTGTCGTACTGGTCCTATAACAGCTGATGCGTGGTCCAACACCTTTTTCTAACCAAGCGGATGGCTATGGGTGGGGACTACAGGGGATTTTTGCTTTAAATACTACCAACCATTTTAATATTTCAATGGCCAAAATTGGAATAACTAAAAGAAATTACAGTTTTAAAGTTTATGTTGGCTTTGAAACGAAATATTTTTGGGAATTAACCAACCATAAGCACATCTAGTCATCTCCTTCATGGGGAAGGAGTAATTTTGACGAATGTATGTGGACCCACGCACTACACGAGACAAAATATACTGAGCTGAAATGTGAATTAAATAATCAAAAGAAAAAACAAAATTGCTTTGTACATTCAGAGAAGGGCCATTGGATATATTAAAATTGAGTTTGACGAAAATGTTGAAAATAATGGTTTAATTTTAATTGATCAAATGCTGAATATAATGGACCAAAGATTAAATTGTTTTGATAGATATGACATATATATGAAAATTTTTTAAACTAATGAAAACGTATACTCACTCATCGAGTTGAAATAAATTCATATAATTTAAGGAATGCTTTGGATTTACTACTTATATTGTGTGTAGTGTTGTATCCATACACGATTTTATTTTAGCTGTCAGAACTGTATTGGATTAATTAAAGTTACAGTGGAATTATAGGTGATTTTTAAATGTGCTTTTTTGATCGTCTTTGGGACTTCCCTGATTTAACTTACCCCGAATAATATTGATTTTATATCAGATAAAGGCCATAATGTTTGTCATTGTCTTTCTAAAATTTTGAGCCCCTCAAATCCATTTTGTTGTTCCAAGATATTTATACAAAAAAACTGTCGTTTTAAATAGTTAGCCAATACAATATTAGCCGGCAGTATTGAATGGGCTTTGCATATGCATTATTGCTTCTACGCACTCAAGACCACAAGTTTGTTTCTTACGGTACTTGACCTACATCACTTCTGTGTCAGAGTCTGCTTAAATAAAGTTAGAGTGCTCTCGTTGAGTGTTGCGGCTCATTTTTAATGCATGTAGCCCCACTGTCCCAGTATGGTCCAAATTTGAAAAAGCAGGGACAGTGGGGTATATGCCTCACTAATTTCTTTTCTGGAGTACCAACATGGGAGTTGGGTCAAACTTTTAGATCAAAAGAAAGATTAGGTACACGGGATTACTTACTTTGTGTAAACGGTTCAGATGCTATAAATCCTCAACTTTTTTGGCTGACGTCGGGGGACGACGTTGTGGATCACGAAATGCCCCTGGCCCATTTTCCAATTAGTGCCATTTTTTGTCAATCTGAGGGTTAATGTTTTCAAAGTGAGTTAAAAGTGGTTTACTACTCCTTCTTTTTCTTCTTGCCAAGGCCACAGGTTTTCATAAAAATAACCATCTGGCTTAGCTTAATTGTTCACCCACCCTCTCAATACAAAATTCAAGTTACTTGGTTTAATTGGGGTAATTTGGTTTAAAAATGATTTCTAAATTACAAATGATAATGTACATCGACGGTCCCTGTACAATTGACATTGGGCACAGAAAGTATTCCCCAGGCTTCCTCTAGGAAAATTTAATAAATTTGGTTGTTATTTCTCAGATATATGGCATCCAAGGTGTATTTGGTGACCAAAAATGGGAAATTGGACTACTTGAATAGTTTACTTACTTCAACACTGAAAGATAATCAATTACGGGCTCTGATAATTCATGTTTTAAGCTCATGTATAGGTAAGTGGAACAAATAGTGCCAACTGGCCAGATAATAGATAATTTGATATCAATGTTTGTAAAAAGTTGGATGTAACATATTACAATGTGAACGGACAACTAATGAAGTTGAATAAAAGTGTTTTCAACCAAAGAATGCTTGAAGATTTAACATTTTATGAGTTCCTACAACACAGTAGAATATTTCAAAACACTTGTATTGGGAATCAGCAGTATATTGGCTAGTTTTAGGGGTGGATGTGACATTTCTTTCTTGTGATATAACGGACAATTGCATTATTATGAGCAGTGGCGTATCGGGCCTGCCCGCTCTGAGGGGGCAAATTTCCCAGTCTTGGGAAATTTTCCCTCTTGGGGGGTCAAAAGGCCTAAAAAACGGCTGATTTAGCATGATTTTTGCAATTTTTTTCCCGGCCAAAGTCGTCACCCGGCCCCCCCCCCCGCCTGTTACGCCACTGATTATGAGTAGTTGTTTAATCTGAAGAATTATGGTTTATTCAGTCCAAATGAATTTTTTTACAAGAACCAATCACATTTTTTTAATTTAAAATGTTTTTCTGGCCTCTTTGCTTCAAATTGTTTCATAAGCCCATGCATTACTGAGCAAGGTTAAAAGACTTATGAAAAATTTAAAAATGGAAATGGTTCCAAAATACATCAAGCAATATAAATTATAACCCATACAATGTGAAAAAGCCAATCAAACAAGTTAGTTGATGAGTCAGATAGGCATTTTTATCCAAAAACTCCTTTTTGATGGATGTGACAAATGAGTGTGAACGGACACATTTTTAGTGGTCTGGCATTAATTTAAAGAGCATAATAGGACACATAACTTATTGTGATTTTTAGTGACACCAAAAAGCCCAAACAAAATAACTGAAATTGGGTACACTAATGATATTTATATTTGAGCAATGAAAGAAAGTTGTTTTGGATGTGACGGATGTGACTAATGTCACAAAAGTGAACGGACAAATTAAAATGATTGCCCAGCCCATAAAGATCGTATGATCCTAATGTGTAGGTACCATTACAAAGCTCTTCCAATTGTATTTCAAAATTAATATTACAAGTGGAATATTTCATTCTGGTTAACACCAAATTCTACACTTAAAAATATGGTGGATGTGACAAAATAAGTGAACGGACAATGAGTGCTCCGCATCCATTTTGCTGTAAACAAAAATTAAAGTGAGCAATAACTACAATGTTTTAGTCCAATAATCTAAGGCCATAAGTTATCAATTGACAATATTCTTTGTTAACAAGAAATATTGATGTTTGTTTTAAGAACCCACTTTTAAATTGTGTTTTAAAAGTGAACGGACATGTCACATCCACACCCTGAATTTTGCATGCATATCATCAAGAAAGCTATTTCCTTAATTTTTACTTACTAATTGCGACTTATCTCCCACAAAATACAGTAAGGAATAGGAAAATGTGGTGTGTTCACGAATGACAGCTTGACAAAAATAACCTAAATTTCAGTTGAACATCAGAAAATTGTCATTTTAGGCTGTTTATGATATCACAGACCCCTAACATCTTCAGGAGTAAGTTGGATAAGCTATGGGAGGTATAGCCCAAGGTAGGAATTGTAAAACCACAATGGTACTCTGATCCCATAATTTGAACATGCCTTTATGAAAAGACAAAATTCAAAAAGTGGCAACTATATGAATATTACGCACAGTACTCTATCTCTCTATGGGGCTCACAAATCATGTTTCTAGCTCTCACTCAAAATGGACTGAAGTGTTGTTTGGGATGAAGGCATCAATCACGTTGACACACTTTTTATACTTAAAGAACATGAGGAGATTTCCAGAAAGAAGTGCCCCCCCAATTTTTTCTCTTTTCTCGCACCTAGTTTTTTTTACATATTGGAATGCTTACCCATGTATTAGTATCACACCTGAAAGTGAATAAGCCAAATACGCCGTCTTTATGTAATAATATATGCTTAGTACTTTCTGTCGTGCACGACAGAAAGTGAAAGCATGGGTTTTCTATGGGAATGGATTACGATAGCAGTCAAGTTCAAAACAAGGTTTGCGGTTTTCTTTTGCAGGGGGCCTGTTGTCCATAACTCTCTGAAACGTTCTTCGGTAGGTGGTCTACAACCATCAAGTGCAGTTTGAGAGAATTCATATCCTAAAAAAATCTCCTCCTGTCACTTTAAATCAGGGCACCCCCTTTAAAAAAATGAAAAATGTTGCAGTCCCTGGCAGTCTGTTGCACACTGCTGAACTGGATTCTACTAGTTACAGTATGTCTCAGAAAGAACGTTCCCCGAAACGGTGCCATTTTTTGCTTACTTAATCAATTCGTATCCTTGTTTAGATTTATAATTATGAAAATAATATACTCTTTTGAACATATGGCGAAAACAAGAAAGAACGGTGAAAAAATAACCAACAAAATGAGTATTTCCCTAAAAATGATGCAAACACTTTGTCCACGGCTAGCATTAGCAGAGGAACCATGGGGAAAATACCCCACATAAATGTTTAAGACCCTCCTGGCCAATTATACTCTCAAATTCCAAAGGTCGCATTACTGGCTGTTTTTAGAGTTTATTGTTCATTCTCTACGCACTGCAGGCAATTACTTGCGGTGATCGTCCTGTTTCGTTGACGACAATCCCTCTCCTTGGACCTCTTTGAGTCTTGCCATGCTCCGATTTTTTCCCTGTTCTCCTTGATTGCCATCTTACTGGGAACCCTACATTGCGAAAAAGTTTATAACCCATTCACGATGAACGATGGTCCTTTTAACCCAAGAAGCAGTTTTTCAGTAGACTATGTCTTGTAGGAGTTATGCCCCAATACCATTATTTTGAAGTGCGCTTTAAACAATTCATATCTGCTTAATGATGGTAGGCGGGTGAAGGGATTTAGGTCACTTAATACCGAAGAACAAATTAGTGGATGTTTCAGGTCTTTTTTAGGCAGGACATGCGAACATTAATAAATGTGAGGACTTATGGTGCTGCCCAATCTTAAGAATTACAATGTACATTTCCTCTGCTATTATTACTGCAAACTTAGTAGTCGTGACAAAGTGGTTGCATATTTTTAGGGGAAATGTTATGGTTTTGGTTATTTTTTCCACCGTTTTCTTCTTGTTTTCACCATATGTCAAAAGAGTGTATATATTTTCATATATAAAGCTAAAACACGGATAAGAATTGCTTAAGTAAGCCAAATGGCCGGTTTCTGAGGGTACACGTCTTTCTGAGACACCCTGTAGGGCGGCCTATAAAACCACAATACATATTGTGGTCAGGTGTAGTGGTTGTTGGTCAAAGGCAACTGCCTTTATTAAATTGCTTTGTGGTTTAAGTTTTCCCTGTATGAACTCAAACAGAAAATCAAATCTTGCAAATCCGATAACATAAGCCTGCCATATTAACAGTGGCTCTGTCTATATAGTATATTCCCTTGCATTAACTTCCAAATACCATGACTAACTCGTTCTACTACCTGACCCTGCTCAAACAAGATGAATCAATAGTGAAGAGTATAGGTTCCTTTTAATGTTTATTACTGAAATTACAGGTATATAAGTTTTTAGAGTGAATTTTCCATGGATATTAGTTAGTTTTTGGCACATTCATTGCTTTTTTCTGCCTCACATGAGCTAATAATGATCTGTGACATTGTTTCAGACATGTGAAACCAATTAATGTCACGAAAGTCATTCTGAGGTTCTCGTTACCGGCCCGCCTCGCTTTTTGGGGACTATAAATACCCACATCAAAATTCAAGATTGCCAAAATAATTCATTATTTTCAAAATATCGTCATTAACACCAGGTTTTAGCAATTGGGAAATAATGATTTTTGTTTGTAAAACCTATTTTTGATAACTTTGAAGCAACACCAGTTTTTTTTGTTTTTTTTTTTTTGTTTTCTGTAGCCCCTCCCCCTTTCGTGAAAATTTCTTCGCACATTCATTTCCATTTTGCCCAATTTTAGTTCAAAATTGAATCTGATGATATAATGAAAAATTAGAAAGTCACCTCATCAACCAGGAAAAAAATTAAAAAGTATGATAAAGCTCAAATTGACTTTCATGGGCCTAATGAATTATAGGGTCTACAGGCTTAGCCAAAATTCTCATGCTTATAATTCATCTTGGTCTTCGCTTTTATCATTGTATCTTGAGGCTGCTTGCATAGGCAGCCTATAGTAAAAATGAAAATGATCAAATCCAGTGAACAATGATAAAGGACCAAACACAAGTCGCCACCACTGTGAAAAAGCAAAAATCGTGGCTACTACGGCTAGGCTTAGGGCCGGCCTTAAGCTAATTTGATTTTTCTCAAAATACCCACTACCTCTTGTTAATGGCATATTACATCTACTTATAAACCCCGCTTAGAGTTTAATTGTCTTCATATTTTTAGCTTTGAGTGCTTGGGCCAAAATCAATGCACGCGCGCCCTTTGACTACGAATAATGGCACAAGCCCGCAGGGGCGAGTGCCATTATGATCTTGTCAAAACTGACGCAATTGCATTGATTTTTGCCACTGCACAGAAACTAAAAATATGCAGACATTAACCTAAGTCCATAAATGTTATTACAGCAGAACATAATCCCCCCCCTAAAAAATCCGAACATATAAATTACTGTATAAAAGGTATGAGGTATGTAGGTGAAGCTTCCCCCATGTGGATGGAATCTTGCCCCCCTTGGCCCCTCCTGAAAAAAGCTGGCCACGCCACTGCTGTGTCCGTAATGCATTGATAACGAAGCATTATGTGAAGTTTGAGAGATTTATCCAGCTGGCGTGGCGCGTTATTTTGAAAGCAAGTTTGAGCAGTTGATGGCCATTTCAACCGTTCGGATTTTTTGGCGGGGAGTATATTTAGTCAAAAATTTGGAAAACGTCATTCAAATCCAATGCAGTAATGGTTCGCAAGAAAAGATTCAACACACACACTCCGCTCCATAAAGAATCAAGCCATGTTGCGCGTAAACGTCTGAAACACATCGCTTACGCTCATTAACCCTCGTCTACCGAAGGGGGGTGGGGGGTGGTTACCACCACCCCCTTCAGTTTTTTCCCCGCTTGCTAAAACCCCCCTTTTTGGTGCCAATTATTTATGTAATTGTCAAATTGTCCATGTTCCGCTCAATTTTTCATCCAAAAACAAACGCCCACCGGGGTATAGGTCGGATACAGGGGATCCGAAAGTGATGGATAGGGGGGTGTAACCACCCCCCCTCCGGAACGAAAGTACCAACATGCCTACCACAACACTGAACATCAGACCACTTGATTTTTGTAACCAATAGATAGCTATGGTCCTCCTCTTTTCATTGATACCAAATGAGTACCAACATTCCTAGCATTCCGTCCCATGACGTCATAAAAGTCCGCATATGTCAGCAAACGGCCATTTCCATAGACACACACACATTGAAAAATTCAATTTTTCGCCAAAAGGTTAGAAAATCGGATTTTCTGCGTTTTTGACTCTATTGATGGGAAAGACTATTTTTATATAATACAGCATTTTTTAGAGCTATATAAGGTGTTTGAGCGCTAAAATTTTGAAATACAAATTTTCCACCTAGTATGCATCAGTTTTCGGACTTTCCTCAACATATGACGTCAGTGACGTCATAAAGGTGAATGTTGGTACTATTTTTGGTACCAATGGAAAAGAAACTCTCGCTTATCTTGGTACCAAATTTACAGGAATCGGGTTGTTCAGTAAGAAAATCACAGGGGGGATGGTAACCACCCCCCCCCCCCCCTTCCGGGAGTTTTGTTACAAAAAATGGCTCAGGTAGACAAAGGAGGGTTTTACATACACCGTGCAATGACACATGCAATGCATGATTTTTGTCATCATATTATTCTCTGATATTAAACGTTTATGAATATTTATTAGACTCGAGGGTCGTCGAGTGCCAAATTGTGTAAGCACATATTCATACGGAATAACATCGTCATAGTGCGGCAGTTCACAACTCCTAGAAAAAGTGTTTACAAATTTGGCACTCGCCAGTGTGTAATATTTTACAAGTATAGGTTTGCAGTCCGTGTTGTTAAGGACGCCGCGTCCTTCGGTCATTTGCGGTGAGCAGTCTTCAAGACATCCAGTTGTTTTCAATGTGTTGGGGATCCCCTCCCGATTGGCACAACACAACCTCGACTTATCTCAAAGCGCCACCTCTTCAAATTGCTTTTATCATTATAATGTTTTTCTTAAAATTCACCACATTATTAATGACATTTTACACATTGGTTTTATAATCCGGTAATATATTTTAGCAATAATGCTTTCAAAAGAGTATGAGGTTAATGGTTGAACGAGCCTGGGATATCCCATTCCCGAAATGGCTGCATGTACATGTCAGTCTGATGCCGCCCAAAAGTGAGCCCCAGCAAAAGCTCAAATAACGGACCTAAAACCTGTCCAAGTTGAATATTTTTCGTGACACATTAGTGCGGTATAGGTAGGTAGTAGTATAATAATTCGCATTTTACACTAGTTCTGTAGACTATCATTTGGGGGTTGTCATTTCAAATATTCCGAAGCAAGGTTGCAAAATTCGGAAGCTAGTATTATTGACAATACACCGACATCGACTACATCATGTCTGGAGCACAAGCGGCTGGTCGATCCTGTCTTATGGGTCCACGACATTATTGGGAAGAAACGTGCTTTGCCTTCAGCATTAATAAGGTTAAATTATTAGGAGGGGGCAGGGCTTCGATTTATACCTATAAGTAAATTATGGGGTAAAATAATATCAACTTCACGCTTGCAGTTTTCAAGTTACTGAGTATACCCATGAAATGTGTGGTCTTCATCTTTTGCTCAGTATACACACCCTCAGACCCAAGACCGACATAGTATTGCACACATTGTTGCCAACAAAATTTCGCCTACCTCTGACCTGCGCAAGGGCCGCGCCAAGGCGTGGCGGCATGGCCAAAAAGGTAGCCCAATTTTTCACTGTCGCTTTAGCGGCATGTGAGGGCACTATTTTTACAAAAAAAGCTATTTTAGTCCTGTTTTTTAACTAGTTTTTTTATTTATTTTTTATTTATTTTATAGTTAATTTATTTTTTATTTATAAGAATCTATTTTGTTTTTTGTTTTCTTTCTTTTTTCTTCATTTTAAAATTTTTTTTTCTCTATTCTTTATTTCTTTAATTAGCCACACTCATTCTCTATTTTGCCAAGTGGTCCTAACAAGACTAGTTAATGGTCTTGAGAAGAACTGTTGATGTACATCTGACAGCCACAAATTGCTCACGAAGAAAAAAGAATTGCAAAGACGCACAAAGACGGTTCATTATAAAATTTGTAATCAAAAAAGAAGAAAAAACGATAAGAGGGTATCTTTGTAGACAAACACTCACAAAGAAATTAATTTACCAAATCATTTGATTATATTCGCAACAGAAAAGGATGCGTGCGGCGTATCCTTACATCCTAACAGCTAAGCAAGGTTTAATTGCCTTCTCATGTTTCACCCCATTGAGCCGGAAATGAGCCCTAGCTACCCTTGTACAATGTACCACCCATGACGGTCACTTTTTGTTAGGATAATTATTTGTTGCTTATACATGTACCTGAGTGAGCACCTTCTCCCGGCTCCCCGTCGTGTAAGGACTCAAGGAGCACATCCTAACAGCTTAGCAAGGTTTAATTGCCCTCACACGTGTACCACCCATGACGGTCACTTTTTGTTAGGATAAATATTTGTTGTTATACCTGAGTGAGCACTCCCCGTCGTGTAAGGACCACAAAGCACTCAGATCACGGGATGAAGTTGAGAGTTTGTTACTATTGTTGTCATACCCGAGCGAGTACCCCCTGTAGTGAATGCAGGTAAAGCATTTTCAAGAAGAAAGGAAGCGCTAATCAATTACGGACCTTTTAAAACTTTCTCGGAGCTCGAAATAAATGATGTACAGAGGGATAAAGGATGCCTTTTTTAAGGCACGGCAGGCATGTAAAAAGTAGCCCAATTGTGCGGGTAAACCGCGGCGTTGGCAACACTGTTGCACAGCAGCATGTTGTGTTGACATCATTTTATTGTTTACTTTCATTTGAGAGGAGTAGCACTATTTGAATACAAAGAGTAGAGTGTAATTACTGGACAATGTGTGCAATTGTGTGTGCACTCTTGCACCCCAAAAACATAAACAACATGATTGACCTCCCATTCAATAGAACTTTATCCCAATATGGCATTATTGATTGGGGTGAGAAACTACTCCTTGACATCTTCCTTTGTTCTCATGTCAACAATAACACAGAAACTTCTGAATCTGTGTGCACAATTTCCAATTTCTCTTTGATTTTCTTGATAATGAGCATTGGAAAAAATGTTCTAAGGATCATGTCTATGTGATTCTAGGTAATTCGGGCTCATATTTATTGTATTTAGGAAGACTGAGGCATGTAAACAAATGGCATCTGGTGTCTACACTGCTAATGGGGAGATGTATACAGTGGTTTTCAAAACGCCTTCGTCTTGATTAAAATTGCTTTGTGTTTTAAGTTTTCCCTGTATGAAACTCAGATCAAAATTCTTCAAATACGCGAACATAAGCCCTGCCAGATAAACAAGTGAGCTCTGTCATATAGAGATTCACTGAAGTTGAAATTCCAAAATAATGACTAGATCGTTCTATTGATGCTCAAGACAAGCTGAAATCAAAATGTGAAGAGTACAGGTCCTTGATGTGTATTATTGAAATTACAGGTAATATAATTTATTTAGAGTGAATTCCATGGATATTCATTTAGTTTTTGGGACACAGTCATGCTTTTTTCTGCCTAAACAGAGATACTAATGATCTGTGACATTGTTCAGACATGTGAACCAATTAATTGTGCACGAAGTCACTTCTGAGGTT
This sequence comes from Ophioderma brevispina, assembly GCA_023653785.1. NCBI lineage: Eukaryota > Metazoa > Echinodermata > Ophiuroidea > Amphilepidida > Ophiodermatidae > Ophioderma > Ophioderma brevispina. The sequence continues at coordinate 58,527 of JAMKCH010016692.1, read as the reverse complement.
TCGTTACCTGCCGCGCAGGTTTTTGGAGACTAGAATACCCACATCAAAAATTCAAGATTGCCAAAAATTAAATTCATTATTTTCAAAATATCGTCATTAACACCAGGTTTTAGCAATTGGAATAATATTTTGTTGTAAAACATATTTTGATAACTGTGAAGCAAACAGTTTTTTTTTCTTAGACCTACCCTTTCGTGAAAAGTTATTCGGCACAGTATTTCCATTTTGCACACATTTTAGGTACAACAATGAAATCTGATGTATAATGAAAAAATGAGGAAAGTCACCTCATCAACCAGGAAAAAAATAAAAATTATGATACATCAGAATGACTTTTCATGGGCCTAATGAAAATTATAGGGATACAGGCTTAGCACCAGGCGTTATGCATTATAATTGCATTGGTCGTCCTTTTTCATCATTGGGTCTTTTACATAGGCTGCTTGCATAGGGCTGGCCTTATAGTTAAAAAATGAAAAATGATAAAATCCAAGGGAAAAATGATTATAAGGGACCAAACAAAAGTCGCCACCAATGTGAAGAAGCAAGATGATCGTGCTACTACAGGCTAGGCTAGGGCCAGGCCTTAAGCTAAATGATTTTTCTCAAAAAACCCAAAAGCATCTTTTAAATGGCATATTAACATCTACATTATAAACCACCGTTAGAGTTTAAGGTATTATATTTTTAGCTTCTCGTGAATTGGCAAAAAATCAATTGCACGCTGCACCGTTTGACTAAGAATATGGCACAAGCCCACGCCAGGGGCGGTGCCATTATGAGTCTGGTCCAAATGACGCAAGTGCTTTTATTTTGGCCCACCTGCTCGAGAAACTAAAAATATGCAGACATTAACTAATAATAAATGTTATTACAGCAGCACAATACTCCCCGCCTTAAACAAATCCGAAACGATATAAATTACTGTATTAAAAAGGTATGGAGGTATGTAGGTGAGCTTTTCCACCATGTGGGGAATCTTGCCCCCCTTTGCCCCCCTGAAAAAAAAGATGGGGGGCCACGCCAATGCTGTGTGTTGTGTCCGTAAATGAATTATAACGAAGCATGATGTGTAAGTATTGAGAGAATTTATCCAGCTGGCTTGGCGGTTCATTTGAAAGGCACGTTTGAGCCAAAAAAACCGTAGATGGCCATCATTTCAACATCGTTCGGATTTTTTTTAGGCGGGGGGGGGGAGTATATTTAGTCAAAAATGTGAACACGTCATGAAATCCAATGCAAGTAATGGTTCTAAGGAGGAAAAGATGCCACACACACACCCGCCCATAAATCGAATCCAATCCAATGTGGAGCGGTGTAAACGTTCTAAAAACACATCCTTACGCTCTTCACCCTCGTCTACCGAAGGGGGGGGGGTGGTACCACCACCCCTTCAGTTTTCCCGGCTTGCTTAAAACCCCCCTTTTGCGTGCCAAATTATTAATGTAATGGTCAATTGCCATGTTCCGCTCACTTCATCCAAAACAAAAATCCACCGGTGTATAGGTCGGATACAGGTGATCCGAAAGTGATGGATAGGGGGGGGTGGTACCACCCCCCCTCCGGAACCAGAAGTACCAAAAGGCCTAACACAACACAGAACCATCAAAGACACTGATTTTTGTACCATAGCATAGCTATGGTCCTCCTCTTTTCATGATACAAAAATGAGTACCAACATGCCTAGCATTAATCACAAGACAGTCATAAAGTCGATATGTCAGCCAAAACGGCCATTTTCAATAGAAACACCACTAGTGGAAAAATTCAATTTTCGCCACAAAAAGGAGGACAAAATAGGGATTTTCACTGCGTTGTTAGGTTTGTGACTCTACTTGAGGGAAAATGACTGTTTTATATAATCAACAGCATTTAGAGCTATTAATAAGGTGTTTGAGTCGCTTTTTTTAAAATTGTGAAATACCAATTTTCAACCATATATTCAGCATTTTCGGACTTTCCTCAACATATGAACGTCATGGGTGACCTATAATGGGATGTGTCCGTACTTTTTGGTCCCAATGGAAAGAGGAAAATCTAAGCTATCCTTTGGTACCAAATGGACAGGAGGAATCGGGGGTGTTCAGACAACGAAAACACACCGGGGGGATGGTACCACCCCCCCCCCCTATTCGGGAGTTTTGTTACAAAAAATGGCTCCGGTAGACGAGGGTTACCATCGCACGTGCAATGACAAATATCAATGCATGATTTTGGTCCAATCATATTTTTTCTCTGATTATGAAACGTTTATGAATTATTAGATAAGGACTAGAGGGGTCGTCGAGTGCCAAATTGTGTAGCACATAATTCAATACGGAATAAATCACGATCTCATCATAGTGCGCAGTTCACACTTCCATAAGAAAAAGTTTTAAACAATTTGGGCACTCGCCAGTGGTGTTTGTTTGATGTATTATGTGACAAGTATAGGTTGCAGTCCGTGTTGTTAAGGACGCGCGTCCTTCGAGTCATTTGCGGGTGAGCAGTTCAAAAGAATCCAGTTGTTTCCATGTTTTGGGGCAATCCCCTCCCGAGTGGCACAAACACAACCTCGACTTATATCAAAGCGCCACCTCTCAAATTGCTTTTTCATTATAATGTTTTTCTTAAAATCACCAAATATTAATGGACATTTTAACAAGCATTGGTTTTATAATCCGGTAATATATTTTAGCAATAATATTTTGCCAAAAGAGTATGAGGTTAATGGTTGAACGAGCCTGGGATATCCCATTCCCGAAATGGCTGCTGTACCATGTTCAGTCTGATGCGCCCAAAAGTGAGGGCCCAGCAAAAGCTCAAATAACGGACCTAAAACCTGTCCAAGTTGATATTTTTAGCTGAAACATTATGCGGTATATAGGTAGGTTAGTAGGAATAATTACGCATTTTTACACCTAGTTCTGTGAAAACTATCATTTGGTGGGTCTGTGATTTTCAAAATCTTCCGAAAGCAAGGTTGCAAACTTCGTTTTTTGAAGCTAGTAATATTGATACACCGGGGGACATCAGACTACATCATGTATGGAGCACAAAGGGCTGGGCGATCCTGGCTTATGAGGTCCACGACATAGTTGGGAAGAAAAATTGCTTTGCTTCAAATATTAAGGTTAAATATAGGAGGGGGCAGGGCTTCGATTTATAACTTCATCTAAGAAATTATGGGGTAAAAAATATCAACTTCAAGCCTTCAGTTTCAAGTTACTGAGTATACCCATGAAATGTGTAGTCTCAGCTTTGCTCAGTATAAACCCCTCAGCCACACAAGGACAGACATAGGATTACACAGCAGTGTGCCAACAAACATTTCGCCTACCTCATGACCTGCGGCAAAGGGCCGTGCCAAGGAGCGGGCAAATGGCCAAAAAAAGTAGCCAATTTTTCACTTGTCGCTTTAGCGCATGTGAGGGCACTATTTTTACGAAAAAAAAAGCCTATTTTAGTTGCATTTTTAACTATTTTTTTATTTATTTTGATTTATTTATATGATTTATTTTTTATTTAAAAAGAATCTATTTGGTTGTGTTTTCTTTCTGTTCTTCATTTTTTTAAATTTTTGGTCTCTATTCTTTATTTCTTATAGCACACACTCATTATCTATTTTGCCCAAAGGTGGTCCTAAAAGACTATTTATGTGGTCTTGAGAAGAACTGTTGAGGTACAGCTGCCAGCCACAAATTTTGCCACTGAGGGAAGAATTGCAAAGACTCACAAAGAACGGTTATTATAAAATTGGTAGTAAAAAAAAGAAGAAAAACGATTAAGAGGTATCTTGTAGACAAAAACACTCACAAAGAAAGCAATTAATTTACAAATCATTTGATTATATTAGCAACAGAAAAGGATGTGTGCGGGTATCCTTACATCCTAACAGCCTAAGCAAAGGTTTATTGCCTTCTTATGTTTCACCCCAGTGAGCCGGAAATGAGCCTAGCCTACCCTTGTACAATGTTACCACCCATGCGGTCACTTTTTGTTAGGATAAATTATGTGATTGCTGATCATGCTAACTGAGTGAGCACCTTCTCCCGGCTCCACGTCGTTTGTAAGGACTCAAGGAGCAATTTCCGAACAGCTTAGCAAGGTTTAATTGCCCTCACACGGGTACCAACCATGACGGTCACTTTTTGTTAGGATAAATATTGTTGGTAGACCTGAGATTGAACACCTACTCAACGCAGTGTAAGGAACACAAAGCACTCAGATCACGGCATATGAAGTTGAGGGAGTTGTTACTATTGTTGTCATACCTAGCTGAGTACCCCCTGTAGGCTGTAGTGATCATGAATGCAGGTAAAGCATTTTCAAGAAGAAAGGACAGTGCTAATCAATTACGGACATTTTTTTTTTTTTTTTTTTTTTTAAAAACTTCTCCGGGCGAGCTCGAAATTAAATGAGTACAGAGGGATAAAGTGGTGCACGTGGGTTGCCGAGCCTTGGGACAATGAAAAGTACCCATTTGGGGCAAAACCCGCGGCGGCCTTTTTTTAGGCACGGCAGGCATGTAAAAAGTAGCACAATTGTGGGAGGTCGGTTGGGGTAAACTGCGGCGTTGGCAACACTGTTGCACAGCAGCATGTTGGTTGACATCAGTGTCCAATGTAGGAAATTAAAGTTACATGCACAATAGGACTTTTTCCTGAAAAATAGGTGCTATTGCACAAAAAATTTACATGCACAGAACAAAATTCTTACCTGCATAGGGCCAATGTACATGCATTTGTGCATTGTGAAAACCCTGTTAAAGCGAACACTGTTGACATCATTTTATGTTTAATTTCTTGAGAGGAGTAGCACTACTTGAATTACAAAGAGTAGGTGTATTACTGGACAATGGGTGCAATTGTGTAGTGCGCTCTTGGCACCCCAAAAACATAAACAACATGATTGACTCCCATTCAATAGAACTTTATTCCAATATGGCAATATGATGGGGTTGAGAAAGTACTCCTTGACATCTTTCCTTTGTTCTCATCAATAATAACCACAGAAATTCTGAATCTGTGTGCACAAATTTCCAATTTCTCTGTGATTTTTTGATAATGAGCATGGAAAAAAATGTTCTTAAGGATCATGTCTATGTGATTCTAGGTAATCGGGCTCATATTATTGTTATTAGGAAGACTGAGCCATGTAAACAAATGGATATGGTTGTCAACACTGCAATGGGGAGTGATGTGTGCAGTGGTTTCAATACACTTTCCTCTTGTTAGCTGGGTTATATCCCACTAACACAGATTCGATCGGTTGTTACCTTCCAAGGCAATGTTTTGACTCGTAAAAACACTGAAGATGTGTCGTCCTTATCGTACTAAACTCTGTATTGCGGTAATTTATCTGGACTAGCAACTGGTGGGGAGGGCAGAGCATTGATATTATGAGCGAAATTATGGGGTAAAACTGACGCATGGTTATGGAAAAGGGCTGCCATTGCGAGAAAAGCTAGTGTTCATTGGAGTATTTTTTCTGGATTTGTGTTCTAGTTCAGTTCTCAAAGCTGAAACCCCATAAACTCTACGGCCGGTAGTAGAAAGGTAGTAGTTAGAGAGACTATCAAAATAGATGGGATATGGTTTGTTTGTGTCAAACTAAAGTGTGACTCAGAGATTTCGAAACTATAATTTTGTCTAGTAAATTAGAAATATTGCCTAGAAAATAAAGACAGCCATCCAAAAGGCCCTATTCCAAATGGTGAGAGGAATCGGGGTTGTCGTTTATGATGAAGTAAACATTTATGTATTCCCTATAGTCCCATAGGATGTAAGTGTATAATAAAAAATTCCGGATCCGGAATTTAAACAACAAACTATGTGAGTTTCCATATGAAGGACATAGATGTGGATTAGCTATTTCAAAGTAGTATGCTGGACAGCTTATGTTTATGCAAAAACCGATTTGTCAGAAAAAAGGGGGACGCCCTCAGGAAAATCCTGAGTCAGAATTTGATGAAAATGTGACAGAAGCATGGGAAAGCGTTTTTTGTCAAGGAATGCAGTAAAATAAACGGATAGCTCGGCAATATTAATTACGAATTCTATTTGGAAGAAAGCGCCAATATATGTTGATGATAGATTTTAATAAAAAACAGAACAGAATTCTGGAAATTTATCGCGATGTCCAGTGAAATGAAACGATTATTTCTGTGAAGTGCTGTGCATTTTATTATTTTAATTGAAGAATTAAACTAAGAAAACAATATTATTAAACAATATTTTCTTTTTTTAAAAAAAAATTGTCATCACTTGCTGCAATGGCCTATCCCTAACCCAGATTAGCATTACGCGGTGGCTGATTGAGCGGGAGCAAGGACTTGGGTCAAACATCATCATTCATGTCCCACTACATCTCAGCTTTGACACCTTTGGTAGTTAGTATGGACCCTCAATATCAGATGTGTCCAACCTTTTTGACGCAGGGGCTGCATTGATTGAATCGACAACTACTCCGGGCTGCAAACAAGTAATCAGGGCTCTCAAGTTTGGTGCCTCCGAGAGTCTGGAAGTAGGACCCATATCTATACCGATGTTTGCCAAAAAAGGGACCCATAGCAATACCAGGGATGCAGATTGTTTGGTCAAATTTTCCATTTTTGCAAATTTTGAAGAAAAAAAAATCATTTTGAGGAAATTTGACTAATTTTCCAACAATGTTTAAAAAGTTCGGTTTCAGATTGAGGAAATTGAACTAATTCAAATGACATCTTTTTTAAATCTGTTATTTAAGATATTAATGCATTTTAGTTTGTTTTGGGAAGACCCCGCGGCCGCATGAGCATGAGAGCTCTTAGGGGGGGGGGCCCAATTGGCCGCGGGGCCGAGGTTGGACACCCCACTGCTCTATGTCAATGCAGGGTAGTTAGTCAAATTGTTGTGTCACTTTTTCAATACGGGCCAATTTAAGATTACACAGGGGTCAAACTTTTAAATTACTCCAGGCTAACTCCATGAAAATGTTGCATCTGCATGAAATTTAAAAGTTTACTTGGTGCTTCCAAATTATTGCTTCCTGTAAAGTAGACTAACTAAGCAGTCAGAAACCACTTTCACTTTTTGTGTTCTTTAATTTGATTTATTTTTATGGCAATTTGAAGTTGAGGGAACTGGAACCATTTCGAATAGCCCAAATTTGCAGTAAAATCTTGATCCCATGTGTTATAGTGCACAATCACCAAATATATTTATTTGTGGTTTAATTGCAGCTTTGTTACCTCTGCAACAATCCAAGATAAATTTAAACCCAGTTATAATATCATTAATGGATACTGTAGGTTTCAGGTATGGGTTTTGAAATGTCCCATCAGTCACGCAAAACATTAAAAAGTCAGTTATTTTTTATATTAACAGTTATATTTCTCATTCTAAGTTTAATCTATCTTCTATCCAACTGGTCTCATTTAAAAACTACATAAAATTTGTTCCCTGATCTTTAGTTACGAAAATATTCCATCTCAAAATGTGTCCCGTCAGTCACGTTTTGTCACCATGCAATATCATCCCTCATCTTTTGGCATGAATGATTAAAAGAAGTTATTTCCCCTGTTTGGACAAAGAAATTAACATTCTTCAAGAGGATAATAACTTTGCATATCCATTTGATGAAAAATATTTCGAAATTACAAATATGTTGTCTCCAGCCCTATTTGATTTTTAGCACTTTTTCCATGTACATTCTGAATTTCAAATGGGGGAAATTTTCAAGTTCGAAATTCTTAGTTTTTACTTCAGATTCAGATTCTGCCCAAAATTCTGGCCAACAAAAGTTATTTAATGCTCATTTTGACAATTAAATTTCCACCTGGCAGTCAAATCATGGTTATAATCTTGATTTTGATCATTTTTATCGGTACTGAGTGTAGTGCATATTTGAGTTGGACTCCTTTCATATGAGATGTCTCAAATGATGTTTAATGTCATATATCTCATTATGTTTTGATATTATTTTAAGTTTTTGTGGCAAAATAAACCCCAAACAGTACATTTAAGCAATGCAGCATTGCTGTAAAGAACAATGTAGAAAATGTTCCAAAATGTCCCGTCAGTCATGATTTTGATGGTCCCAGTTTTTGGAATTCTCAGGTTTTTATCTATTGATCATAATGTTTACTAATTGTTGATGTATCAATGCTTAATTTTAACAACAATTTGCAATAAATCTCATTATGAATCTTTTCACGAGAATCTACTTTTTCAAAAAAGTGATGGTACTTTTTGTCCGTCAGTCACGCTCACTTCAAAGTGCAACCATACAGGCAATAAAACATATGGTTTCAATTTAATTTTTAAAATTAAAATATGACATGTTCTCTTTGCTTTGGAGTGTACATTTTGGGGCTGTGCCATGCAGATTTTTTTCGGCATGCCTTTGAAAAACTAAAAGGTGCTTAAATTTGTCCCGTCAGTCATGTGGAGTTAGCCTCCAATCATTTGAAATGTATGCCACATTGTCCATTTAGTCATTCCAAAAATGTATAGCTTGTACCATCTATGACCATTGGTTTTAGAGTTATTGGGTTAAAATGGCTAAAAGTGTAAAAAAAGTCAATTTCCATTTGTACAGGGCGTGTGTGGTCCAGTGGAAAAAGGCAGGACTCATGATCATTAGAGTGTTAGTTCAAGTCCCGCCGTGGCGAACGTGTTTGTGTCCCTGGGCAAGATACTTAATCTCAATTGCCTCGCCCCAAGCAAAATCTGGGAAGCTGTCATGTTATGGGTGATATTACAATCTAAGTGGTGATAAGGATGTGTGCTCGGCCGGCAGCCACCTAGATGAAGCGAAATGGTTGTGACGATTTCCTAATGGCGGCATAATAATATAATAGGCAATAGAGCTTGGAGACTGTTTACAGTGATAAAGCGCTATATAAAAACCTGATTATTATTATTATTTATTAAAATCAGAAGTTGCTCCGATTTTGGTAAAAAATGAAACAAATTGTTCATCTAGCTTAATGTGTCAAAATAAGGAATAGTTTGTAGCATTTGCAATGCATAGTTATCATGTGAAAAAATAGGTCATGGGGCAACATATTCCAATGGCATTGACCTTCTTTGACCGTAAAGTAAACATTTTGGGAGTCCTCTTTCCGTGGGCAATAATTTGCAACCATTTCAAATATAATCAGAACTCGTAACTTTCAATGTTGACCCCTTTACAAATTGAGTGTGACCTTTTTTACCGTTTTAGTCATTTTTACACCATAACTCCAAAACCAATAGTCGTATATACATTTTTGTGTCGCCTGCCCTAAGGCAGGAAGACACATAGGGATCACTTTGTCCACTGTTGTTGTCTGTTGTTGATGTCTGTAGTCTGTTGTTGTTGTTGATGATGATGATGATGATGTCTGTTGTGAAAAAGGGTTAACATTTGCCTGTAATATCCTCATACTTTGATGGATTTAAACCAAACTTGGGTCACAGGTGTAACATAGCATCCCCCACTTTATGATGAGGTCAAAGGTCACATGCCAAGGTCAAAGGTCATGTGAGGTCAAGTTGTAAAATAGGCTGAAAATGTAAAATTGACCTCATTTGAAAAGTTGAAGTTCAATTGGAACCAAACTTGAATCATAGGTGCAAAATGGGATCCCTCATTTGTTGATGAGGTCAAAGGTCGCATACCAAGGTCAAAGGTCGCATACCAAGGTCAAAGGTCATGTGAGGTCAAGTTGTAAAATAGGCTGAAAATGTAAAATTGACCTCATTTGAAAAGTTGAAGTTCAATTGGAACCAAACTTGAATCATAGGTGCAACATGGAATCCCTCATTTGTTGATGAGGTCAAAGGTCGCATACCAAGGTCAAAGGTCATGTGAGGTCAAGTTGTAAAATAGGCTGAAAATGTAAAATTGACCTCATTTGAAAAGTTGACGTTCAATTGGAACCAAACTTGAATCATAGGTGTAACATGAGATCCCTCATTTGTTGATGAGGTCAAAGGTCACATATCAAGGTCAAAGGTCATGTTAGGCCCATCATTCACTAACCGCGACGGCAGGCGACACAAGCGGTCCGAGGACCGATGTATTTTTGGAATCTTTATGACTAGCTAGACGGACAATATGAATGTTTCAAAATGTTTTGAGTAGTTTAACTGTTTGACCCCTGTGTAACCTTGGCCCCTATTGAAAAAGTGACACCATAATTTGAGACCACTAACTACCTTGCATTGATGTAGAGGGTCCATACTATCTAATAAAGGTGTCAAACCTTTGATGTAGTCAGGCATGAACGAACTCCCCAAATAAGGACCCTGTGATATTCTGCTCTTGCTCTAGATAGCATCAATTCTGATTTTCGGTGAAAGTGGACCAAAAAACAGGTAAAATCCATATTTGCCCTCATTGCTCAACGCCCCTGGCCTCAAAGCAAACCCAAATTTTATGGTACACTCTGAAGGCGATTCCTTGGGTGGATTAGGCGGAATGCATAAACTGATTGTTATTTTAATAGGCTGACTACGTAAAGGAAAAGACATGCCACAATTTATTAACTGGCAACACTGAAAAAGGCTTTCCCCCGAGGGGTTAAAACAAGATATTGCTGTAAAGTGATACATTTTAGGCCCAGGAAATGTTTAGTTTTGATGTTATTCATGAACAAAAATGTCTCTGTGGTCCACCAAATTAATATACACACTCTGTATTTGCTTTAACTTCCACAAAACATTCATTCCTGTTTCTTTCCCCAGAACAATTGAAACACAACACACACATGAATTGTATTATTTTTATGGGAGCCAAGAACAAATTTTTCAGGTTTTTTTTCTGCTAATAATCCAATTTGACAAATATTGAACAAGAATCTGAAAACTTGAACTAGTTAACATCATAATTTATTTTGTGTTTGTACCTGTAGGTTATGCCAATGAGGTTGGGGAATCTTTCAGGGCCTTTGTTCCAGGTTCTGTAGTGTTTGGTAGTTATATGGTAGCCAGTGGTTATGTTGTTGCTGATGCCACTTCAAAAGGCTATCAAGCATCCAAGGTTAGTCAATTTTGACATTTACCCGATCCTTTTTTCCTTTATAATGAGCTTTAATTATAAGTAGAAGACAAATTTGAGTTTGTCATGTGAATACAAGAATGTCTGAATTGCAATAGCCGCCATTTGTCAGAAAATCTCATCAAACATACCATTTAATGTGCCAAGTCTTTGGTCAGTGGCATTTCAAAGGGGGTCACCTAGTTTATTGACCTTAGCTCACATTGATTACTATTTTGAATAATAAATAACAGATTATTTAACTTTTTTCTTGAATTAATATTAAAGATACCAAAGGCATATTAAAACATACTCTTTAAATTTATATCAATTTTCCAGTCAACGTGATCAATTTAAACATGTAACTAGCAACGCAGTCTTTGAACGAGCCTCATGCACTTATTTATTGATGGTGAACAGACAAGTTACATTGTGAAATGCTTACGACTTCCATAAGTGGATGATTTATATGGGACTGCTTTCATTATTATTTAAAAACATTTTACCTTGTTAAGCTAAATTTAACATTTGCGTTTTTTGGTTTTCAGAGTTATAACTCCCTAAATTGCAGATAGCACATTTTTATCCCCTTGTCTTGAAAAGCAGTGGATATTTGCCAAAAGTGCTGTGCTTTATATTGTAAAACATGTAGCCAGTTTTCATGTATCCTCGATTTAAACCAGGGACTTTGGGTTAAGGTTGCAGTACGGTTTCTTCATGTGTGCATGATGTCAAAGGTCATAGACAAGGTGAAAGGTCATCCGAGGTAATTCTTTGTGTGTCTGTTGTAGACAGTCCCCAGTATGTGTGTGTGTCGGTTCCAGTTTGCGTTCGGTTTTCGTTTTTCAACGTATCCTTCGAAAAGTTTAGTCCGATTACACCAGACTGGGGGTTAAGGTGCAATAGGGGTTCCTTCCTATGTCAAAGGTCATAGACCAAGGTCAAAGGTAATCTGAAGGTCATGTGTCAGACTGCTAGGGGGAAAGATTTCATGGGAAGAAGACGATTTTAGTGCAGGCGGAGGAAGGAGGAAACCAAAGTTCTTGGAGAAAACCTGCGAGGACGAGTATGGATCGGCAACCAAATTCACATACGACACTGGGTCTACCGGAAATCGAACCCGGACTGCATTGGTGAAAGGTGAGCCTCTCGACCACTACACCAACTCGTTTAACCTACCCATTCAGAATGGCCATCATACATTTTCATGTATGTCATAGTATGGGGTAGCCTTGGTACAAATGCCTCTTCCCCCAGGTGATGCCGACTAACACGCCTGGCTCGCCCACTATCAAAATTGACATTGTGTGTTATTCTTTCTTGTTTGGATTGGCAGTGGTATGGAAGAGTATGTTTATAAAATAATTGACCTAATATCTCCCTTTACAGGTTGATTGGGGCGATGACTCAACAAGTAAGAAAGTAAGTCATGCAGTTGGTGACACTCTTCTATGGCAGGGTTTGGCATCAGTGGCCATCCCAGGGTTTACTATTAATAGGATCTGTAAACTGTCGCACTTGGTATTGAGAAGCACTACAAGTCTTCCATTAGCAGTGAGGAAATGGACAACAACTGCTGTAGGATTGGCATCCATTCCCTTCATAGTGAAGCCTATAGATAGGTAAGAGACTCAGTATTAGCTACATAATATGATAGGAAAAATCTTGTTATCTTCAGTAGATAGTAATGTTGGTTAAGGGCACTTGTTATTTCACAGTATATGATAGTAAAATAGTAAAACTCTGATCTTCAGTAGTTATTATTGTCAATTAAGGGTACATGTTCCTCCATTGAACATGATAGTAAAAAAAAATGTATTCTGCTATCGTTAGTAGGTAGTAGTGTCAGTTAAAGGAGGATGGTTCGTTTTCACGTATCCTTCGAAAAGTTTAAGTCCGATTTACACCAGACTTGAAAAAAAAAAAAAAAAAAAAAGCAAACCCAAATTTTATGGTACACTCTGAAGGCGATTCCTTGGGTGGATTAGGCGGAATGCATCAACTGATTGTTATTTTAATAGGCTGACTACGTAAAGGAAAAGACATGCCACAATTTATTTAACTGGGTTAAAACATTTAAGGCTAAGGAATTTTTAGTTTCAATGTTATTCATGAACAAAAATGTCTCTAAATGTGGTCCACCAAATTAATATACACACTCTGTATCTTCCACAAAATAGGATCTGAATTTTCAAAACATTCATTCGTAATTCTTTCCCCAGAACAATTGAAACAGAACACACACATGAATCGTATTATTTTCATGGGAGCCAAGAACAAATTCTTCATTTTTTTTTCTGCTAATAATCAAATTGGAAAGATATTGAACAAGAATCTGAAAACTTGAACAAGTTAACATCATAATTTATTTTGTGTTTGTACCTGTAGGTTATGCCAATGAAGTTGGTGAATCTTTCAGGGCCCTTGTTCCAGGTTCTGTAGTGATTGGTAGTTATCTGGTAGCCAGTGGTTATGTTGTTGCTGATGCCACTTCAAAAGGGTATCAGGCATCCAAGGTTAGTCAATTTTGACATTTACCTGATCCTTTTTTCCTTTATAATGAGATTATAAGTAGAAGACAAATTTGAGTTTGTCATGCGAATGCAAGAAGGTCGTAAGTGCAATAGCTGCAATTTGTCAGAAAATCTCATCAAACATACCATAGTTTATTGACCTTAGCTCACATTGTGTAAATTTGATTACTATTTTGAATAATAAATAACTGATTATTTAACTTTTTTCTTGAATTAATATTAATAGAAAAATACCATAGGCATATTAAAACATATTCTTTAACTTTATATCAATTTTCCAGTCAAAATGATCAATTCAAATATGTAACTAGCAATGCAGTCTTTGAAAGAGCCTCATGCACTTATTTATTGATGGTGAATAGACAAGTTACATTGTGAAATGCTTACGACTTCCATAATTGGATGATTTATATGGGACTGCTTTCCTTATTTTTAAAACATTTTACCTTGTATAAGCTAAATTTAACTTTTGACGTTTTTTGGTTTTCAGAGTTATAACTCCCTAAATTGCAGATAGCACATTTATCCCCTTGTCTTGAAAAGCAGTGGGATATTGCAAAGTGCTTGTCTGTATAGTGTATAACATGTATGCCAGTTTTTCATGTCTCCTTCGATTTAAACCAGACTTTGGGTTAAGGTGCAGTACGGGTTTCTTCATGTGTGCATGATGTCAAAGGTCATAGAACAAGGTGAAAGGTCATCCGAGGTCATGTTATGTGTGTCTGTATGTATACATGTCCCCATGTATGTGTGTGTGTGTGTGTTCCAGTTTGGTTAGGTTTTCGTTTTCACGTATCCTTCGAAAAGTTTAAGTCCGATTTACACCAGACTTGGGGGTTAAGGTGCAATAGGGGTTCCTTCCTATGTCAAAGGTCATAGATCAAGGTCAAAGGTCATCTGAGGTCATCTGCCAGACTGCTAGGGGGAAAGATTTATGGGAAGAAGACCGATTTTAGATGCAGGAGGAAACCAAAGTTCTTGGAGAAAACCTGCGAGGACGAGTATGGATCGGCAACCAAATTCACATACGACACTGGGTCTACCGGAAATCGAACCCGGACTGCATTGGTGAAAGGTGAGCCTCTCGACCACTACACCAACTCGTTTAACCTACCCATTCAGAATGGCCATCATACATTTTCATGTATGTCATAGTATGGGGTAGCCTTGGTACAAATGCCTCTTCCCCCAGGTGATGCCGACTAACACGCCTGGCTCGCCCACTATCAAAATTGACATTGTGTGTTATTCTTTCTTGTTTGGATTGGCAGTGGTATGGAAGAGTATGTTTATAAAATAATTGACCTAATATCTCCCTTTACAGGTTGATTGGGGCGATGACTCAACAAGTAAGAAAGTAAGTCATGCAGTTGGTGACACTCTTCTATGGCAGGGTTTGGCATCAGTGGCCATCCCAGGGTTTACTATTAATAGGATCTGTAAACTGTCGCACTTGGTATTGAGAAGCACTACAAGTCTTCCATTAGCAGTGAGGAAATGGACAACAACTGCTGTAGGATTGGCATCCATTCCCTTCATAGTGAAGCCTATAGATAGGTAAGAGACTCAGTATTAGCTACATAATATGATAGGAAAAATCTTGTTATCTTCAGTAGATAGTAATGTTGGTTAAGGGCACTTGTTATTTCACAGTATATGATAGTAAAATAGTAAAACTCTGATCTTCAGTAGTTATTATTGTCAATTAAGGGTACATGTTCCTCCATTGAACATGATAGTAAAAAAAAAATGTATTCTGCTATCGTTAGTAGGTAGTAGTGTCAGTTAAAGGAGGATGGTCCGATTTAAGTATATAAAGTTTTCATCTTGATAGAAGGGCCTTCACCCCAAAACCCCATCTGTAAGGTTTCGTGCCGATATTTCAATCCGTTTTGATGTGAGAGCTAAAAACGCGATTTTATAAGCCCCATCTCTAGAGTACTGTGTAAAATTAATATTGGTCGACCAAAATGGGGCATATTTTTGCTCATAACATCCAAAACAAACATCATTTAGCCCTAAGATTTCACAGGGTAAATGAGAAAAATAGTAGCTTTCTTCTGATATAAAAATTTCGACCACTTCCGGTAAAATCGGGGGTCCCTGGGGACGAGGCTATTAGCAATCGGGCCATGGACCTTTAAGGGAGCCCCTCACAGCATATAATAGTGAAATATTGAAACTTGCTATCTTCTTAAAGGCTGACTCAGAGATTTTGAAATATAATTTTTTTGGTGTGCAGTAATTAAAAATAGTCATCTACAACTAAAGATAGTCACCTAAAATACTTAATTCCAGAGTTAGAGGTGAATCGGATTTTTTGTTTTCATTTGTTTTTGTGAACTTTGTGCACAGTATAACAGTGCCATAGGATACCGTGTATAACGAAAATTCCAGAATAACAAAATTGTGATTTTCTATATGAAGGACTTCGATTTGAGCTTTAGTTATTTTACACAGTGATTATTTAGGGCCCGGGAGAATCTGGGTTTAGAAACCCCGATTTCCACTAGCGATTTTCAGCAATTCAGCATTTTTTTTGTGCATAAAAAAAATCGGTATTTTCCACGCCAAATCCGCGCTGAAAATGTGCTGAATTGGCATAATCCCGCACCTAAAGGGTCCTGGTAGACAACCATATCCATGCTGCATCAGTGTAAATAAATATCAATCGATGGACAAGCCATTTATGTTTTGCAAAAAACAAATGCATTGTTTTGAAAATTGAGTGCGTCCCCAATCGGGAAATCTCAGAGTCCGCCTTTAAGGTAAGGGGGAAAAAAACCCACCACATTCTCCTCACAACATAGGATAGTAAAATAATAAAACTTGCTTCTTCTTATTGAATATGAGGCAGCAGCAAATGTGTTGTAAACGTTGGAGCACCTCACTGTGATTGGTTGGGGGTTTGAGTTTGAGATATCGTATCCACCGTCGCGGACGAAAGGTAGGGCACTCATGAGGAATGTGGATCCGCCGTTACTTGATGGAGAACCACATTGCAGGATGGCGATGGCTGCAGCCCCCCCATCAGTGCATATTGCTATTGTTGAAGCGACCGACTCCTGTGCGAATCGGGTTTAAGGAGACCATTCCTTGCGTGGGACATTGCTGCCAGGTGGTAGTTCTGTTTAGTGAATAGAGGTTGATTGGTCTTGTTGTCTCGACCAGGCAGTATTCCATGTCGTTAAGATGTGGAATGGGGAAATGGAGAGTTTAGCAGCGTGTCGGGCAGAAAGGTCGGCAAGAGCGCAGTCTTCAAGTCTCTGTTACCGATTGTGGATTCTTGACAGTGTTCTACAGCAGGGGCTTGTTGCCAGGGCCTTATGCACTAGTTTGTGCGAGTGGTGCTCCCTCCGAAGGGCTGCAGTGCAATGCCGGAAAGCACTGGTCGAAATTCAGATGGAGTGGGGCGGAGGCAGCAGTTTGGTTCTCAAGGTCTCGTTGAGTACCGTGTCCAGCATCTTTGTGGAGAGCTTTTGCAACATGCTGGGGCGGCATATTTAGCAGTGCTGGAGACCAGAGCCAAGGCAGTGGTGGTGCGTAGGGTCGTTGGGTGGACCCCATGAAGATCCAGCAAGTATGGCCGGGGTTTATTCCTCGAAGATACCTCGGCGCATTACGGACCTTCGAGGTGCTGCCGATAAAGTTAAGCTAATCTTTCAGTAGATGTTATGTCAGTAAGGACACTGTTCCTCACAATGCATATGTAGAAGTAAAATAATGAAACTGCTATCTTCGTACATGTATGTAGTAATATCAGTTCGGGCATATGTTCCCTCACAACATATCATAGTAAAATAATGAAACTTGCTATCTTCGGTAGATAGTAATGTCAGTTACGGACATGTGTGCCCTCGCAACATATGACATAGAAATATTGAAATTTGCTATCTTTGGTAGGCAATAATGTCAGTTCTTCTTCTTGTCATGTCCAAACACAGTTGTTCTCAAATATGCTGTAGCCAGAGATGGGTACAACCTCTGGCTGTTTCATTGAATTCTGCAAGGTCCTTGTCTCTGCATGGTTGCTCCAATAGTGGGCAGACCAAGAGATGTTCCATTGTCTATGGTGTTGTTCTACAACTACAAGTAGTATCCTGATCTGCTTTCAGGTAGCACCATTTTTGCAGTGAAACCTTAGATCGGCCAATTCTGGTTCTCGATCTGTTGAGACATCGCCATTCAGCTCATGGGGAGTCAGCTCCCGGTGGACGATGCTCACTGGGTTCTATATCAATAGATGTTACTTGGTTGAAATAATGCAAGTTGCTATCTTCAGTATATAGTAATGTCAGATAAGGGTACTTGTTCCCTCACAGTTATGCTAGTAAAATAATGAAAGTTGCTATCTTCAGTAGATAGTAATGTCAGTTAAGGGCACATTTTCTGTCACAGCATATGATAGTGAAATAATGAAACTTGCTATCTTCAGTAGATAGTAATGTCAGTTAAGGCACATATTCCCTCACAACTTTTGAGAGTAAAATAATGAAACTTGCTATCTTTGGTAGATAGTAATGTCAGTTAAGGGCACATGATCTGCCACGGCATATACTAGTGAAATATTAGAAGTTACTATCTTCAGTAGATAGTAATGTCGTTTAAAGGACACAATTCCCTCACAACATGTGATTTTTTTTTTTTTTTTTTTTTTGTTCTCAAATATGCTGTAGCCAGAGATGGGTACAACCTCTGGCTGTTTCATTGAATTCTGCAAGGTCCTTGTCTCTGCATGGTTGCTCCAATAGTGGGCAGACCAAGAGATGTTCCATTGTCTTTGGTGCTGTTCTACAACTACAAGTAGTATCCTGATCTGCTTTCAGGTAGCACCATTTTTGCAGTGAAACCTTAGATCGGCCCATTCTGGTTCTCGATCTGTTGAGACATCGCCATTCAGCTCTTGGGGAGTCAGCTCCCGGTGGACGATGTTTGCTGGGTTCTATATCAATAGATGTTACTTGGTTGAAATAATGCAAGTTGCTATCTTCAGTAGATAGTAATTTCTCAATTACACAAATAAGGACCTTGTGGAATTCAGTGAAGCAGCCAGACGTTGTACCCATCTCTGGCTGGATCATATTTGAGAACCACAGTGTTTGGACATGCTAAGAAGAAGTAATTTCAGTTAATGGCACTTGTTCCCTCACAGTTATGATAGTAATATAATGAAAGTTGCTATCTTTAGTAGATAGTAATGTCAGTTAAGGGCACATTTTCTGTCACAGCATATGATAGTGAAATAATGGAACTTGCTATCTTCAGTAGATAGTAATGTCAGTTAAGGCACATATTCCCTCACAACTTTTGAGAGTAAAAAAATGAAACTTGCTATCTTTGGTAGATAGTAATGTCAGTTAAGGGCACATGATCTGCCACGGCATATACTAGTGAAATATTAGAAGTTACTATCTTCAGTAGATAGTAATGTTGTTAAAAAGACACACATTCCCTCACAACATGTGATAGTAAGATAATGAAACTTGCTATCATCAGTAGATAGTAATGTCAGTTAGCCACTTGAATGCTGTCCATACTACCCTGTACTGTACAACCCTGTGCTGGAGCAAGTGATGGTCACCAGCATAACTTAGTCCTTCTAATATATGCACACAGACTTCACTCACCTGCAGTCTGCACACACGTACACCGAATGTATCTGTATGAGTATGTGTGAAAAATATTAAAAGTTGCAAAGTTGCTATGTTTTGTAGATATTATTGTAATAAGATAGAACAATTTGTTCTTGTATGATAGTAAACAGCAAGGGCACACGTTCTGTCAAAGCATATGATAGTAAAAGAATAGCTATCTTCGGTAGATAGTAATGTTGCTTAAGAGCACCTGTTCCCTTGCAACATAATATGATAGTGAAATAATAAAACTTGCTATCTTAAGTAGATACTGATGTCACAACATCTGATAGTAAAATAATGGAACTTTCTATCTTCAGTTGTAAGGCACAGATTGATCTTTGATGAACCCTATGTGACCTTTGACCCAATTTCAAAGAAATCAAACAAAGATTAACAATTGCTCATTTCTCTCATACATATTAACTGATTAAATTCAGACTTGGTCAGAAGATCTACTGGCCCAAGGCTGTGTTCACTGATTAACTTTGTACTTGGTCAGAAGAACTACTGGCCCAAGTTTCATACAAAGTGTCAATAGGTTGACCTCTGATGACCATATGTGAACTCACTTCACCAAACCTGCGACTCCCTTTGGCAAACCGCGATGGCATGCACACAAGTGCCTGGGGACATGTATTTCTAGATAGTAAATGTCACTTGTTCTCATCCAGTGTGTGTAGTAAAAAATAAAACTTGCTATCTATAGTAGATAGTAATGTCAGTTAAGTGCACAATATTTCTGTCAGCAGCATATGATAGTAAATACTGAAAGTTGCTATCTATAGTAGATAGTATGTCAGTTAAGGTCACATATTTTTGTCACAGCATATGATAGTAAAATAATAAAGTTGCTATCTATAGTATATAGTATGTCAGTTAAGGCACATATTCCTGCCACAGCTATTGACAGTAAAAATAATAAAAAGTTTCTATCTATAGTAGATAGTAATGTCGTTAAGGGCACATATTCTTCCACAGCATATGGTAGTAAAAATAATGAAAGTGCATTTTAGTGATCGTTAATGTCAGTTAAGGGCACATATCTGCCACCAGCAATTGATAGTAAATAAAAAGTTGGCTATTATAGTAATAGTAATGTCAGTTAATTCATGTATGTTATTTTGTACAAAAATAAGAAAAAAATAATGAAAGTTGCTATCTATAGTATATAGTAATGTCGTTAAGGGCACATATTCTGCCACAGCATATGATTACAATAAGAAAGTGTTCATGCTTATAGATATTAATGTCAGTTAAGGTCCATATTCTGTCACAGCATATGAATAGTAAAATAATAAAGTTCTAGTTATATATAGTAATGTCAGTTAAGGGCACATATCTGCCACAGCATCATGATAGTAAAATACTAAAATTGCTAGCAGAGTAATCGTAATAGAGGTGCAGTTAAGAGGGCCCATATTCTTGCCACTGCATATGATAGTAAAATACTGAACCTTGCTTCTATAGTAGATAGTACTGTCAGTTAAGGTCACAATATTCTGTCAAAGCATATGAATAGTAAAATAATGAAAGATACTATCTATAGTAGATAGTATTCAGTTAAGGGCACATATTCTGTCACAGCATATGATAGTAAAATAATGAAATTTGCTATCTATAGTAGATAGTAATGTCAGTTAAGGGCAACATCTTCTGCCACGCATATGGATAGTAAAATGACAAACTTGCAATCTTTGGTAGATAGTAATGACAGTTTAAAGGGCACATTATCGTCACAGCTTAATATTATAATAGTGAAATATTAATAAGTTGCTATCTTCATTAGACACACGTTCCCTCACACCATGTGATAGTAAAATAATGAACTGGTGCTATCTTCAGTAATATAAAAAGGGCACATGTTCGTGTCAACAGCAATTATCAGGAAATAATGCAAGTTGCTATCTTCTTTAGATAGTAATGTCAGTTAAGGGCATAGTCCCTCATCAACATCAGATAGTGACAAGTTGTACAAAATTGCCACCATAGTGGGTCCCATTCAATAATGTTGATCAGTTGGTATATTATTATGAATAACACAGAAAGGTGTTTACCTTTTGATGATTGTTTTGATTTTGTTTTTTAATACAGGTCGTAGATTATGCTATGAATAACACAGTAAGAAGGTGGTATTATGATGATTGGTGTGTTTTTTGTGTGATTACGGTCTGTAGATTATGCCTATAATAACACAGTAAGAAGATGGTATTTGATCTTGTGTGTTTTTTTTGTTGTGATTACAGGTCTGTAGAATTATGCATAATAACACAGTAAGGCAAGGTGGTATTATGATATTGGGGTGTTTTTTTGTGTGATTACAGGTCTGTAGATTATGCTATGAATACACAGTAAGAAGATGCAGTATATGAGTTTTGTGTTTTTTTTTGTTTGATTACGGTCTGGGGTAGATTATGCTATGAAATCACCGGCAGTAAGAAGGTGTATTATGATGATTGTGTGTTTTTGTGTGATTACCAGGCCTGTAGATATGCTATGAATAACACATTAAGAAGATGGTATTATGATGATTGTGTGTTTTTTGTGTGATTACAGGTCTGTAGCTTATGCTAGGAATACCACAGAAGAAGGTGGTATTATGATGATTGTGTGTTTTTGTGTGATTACAGGTCTGTAGTAAACTATGAATAACACAGTAGAAGATGGTATTATGATGATTGAGTTTGTTTTTGTGTGATTACAGGTCTTGTAGATTATGCTATGAAATACCTACATTAAGAGGTGGTATTATGATGATTGTGTGTTTTTTGTGTGATTACATTTCTGTAGAATTGATGCTTGAATAACACAGTAAGAAGATTAAATATTTAAAAAAAAAAGTGTGTGTTTTTTTGTGGTGTTATTACAGGTCTTAGATTAATGCTATGACTAGCCACAGTAAGAAGATGTATTATGATATTGTGTGTTTTTTTGTGGATTACAGGTGTAATATGCCTATGAATCCACAGTAAGACGGTGGTATTATGATGATTGGTGTGTTTTTGGGTGTGATTACGGGCTGTTAGATTATGCTATGAATAACACAGTAAGAAGATGGTATTATGATATTGTGTGTTTTTTGTGTGTGATTACAGGTCTGTAGATTTTTATGCTATGAATAACACGTAAGCAGGTTGTATTATGATGATTGTTTGTTTTTGTGTGATTACAGTCTGTAATATTTAATCATGAATACACAGTAAGAAGATGGTATTATGATTATTGTGTGTTTTTTGTGTGATTACAGGTCTGTAGATTATGCTATGAATAACACAGTAGAATGAAATGGTAATTATGATGATTGTTGTTTTTTGTATGGACTACAGTCCTGTAGAGTATGCTATGAATAACACAGTAAGAAGATGGATTTATGATGATTGTGTGTTTTTTGTGTGTGTGATTACAGGTCTGTAGATTATGCTATGAATAACACAGTAAGACGGTGGTATTAAGATGATTGTGTGTTGTGGTGTGTTCAGGTCCTGTAGATTATGGCTATGAAAACACAGTAAGAAGGTGGTATTATGAATGATTGTGTGTTTTTTTTGTGTGATACAGGTCTGTAGATTATGCTAATGAATAACAACGTAAGAATGTGGTATTATGATGATTGTGTGTTTTTGGTGATTACAGTCTGTAGATTAGCATGAATAACACAGTAATAAGGGTTGGTTATTATTATGATTGTGTTGTTTTTTGTGTGTGATTACCTGTCGTAGATATGCTATGAATACACAGTAAGAAGGTGGTATTATGATGTTGTTGTGTTTTTTGTGTGTTACAGGGGTCTGTAGATTATCTATGAATACACCGTGAGAAGATGGTATAGGCTATTGAAGAACCCAAAGAACAAAACTGGGCATCATCAAAGGTAGTCAGTCATCAAAGAAATATGCACATTATGCCTAAGATGGTATTCCCTCAAGGTTAATAGATTGATGTATATTTTACTATTGAATGTTAAGAAGTTGGCCCATTTGCTTGTGGGTATGATGTAATGATATATCATTGGTTTGATAACATGCATGGGTTAGAGACGGCACATCTGAGCGAGGGCGCTATAACTTTGACTTGATACTTATGTCCCTATGTAAACTGTGCCCTTTTCACGTTCACTGTAAACGTATTTTTATGCTGGTTTTTCAAAGATTTGTTATAAAAACAAAAATAATGCATTTTTTTGTTTGTGGTTTGGTTTGACAACAGCTAAAAAATGTCCCAGTGGAATCAAAGTATAATATTGGTTACTTTGGTAACTTTTTAGTTTAATATCACCGTAGTCTAAAAATAGATTTTTTGACCAAAAAAACACTAAATATGGCCATTTTTGGGGAAAAATGCAATTAAGCCCAAAAATCTTTTGGGATGACAACGCTCTGACTTGGGTTGACTGAAACTTCCTGCTTTTGACCATCAGGAAACAATCTTAGTTGAATCAGGAGCGCTGCCATTTTTTTGCTACCGGTTGGTCAAAAATGCCTTTTTCGCTTAAAATTGGCCTAAAATGGCCCAAAAATGGGCAAATTTGACCAAATTTGTTCCTATAATTCAATTTTTTACCTCTTAATGTGGAATTTTCACTTCAATTACGTGAAGAAGATAATGATTCAATGGCTAAATTTACCAAATATGGGCACCAAAAGTCATTTTCATGTTTTTGTGTGGTGGCACATATTCTTCATTCGATTTTTACACAGTTTCTATGGACAACTCCATTTCCAGAGATATTGCCACAACCCTCGCAGTTCTTTATTTTGACTTAACTTCACTTAGAAATGTCGTACAATCACAATTTTGGTGTCCAAATATTTCTAAGAGGTATCTTTCCAATAGCAATATCTTGACAATTTAATCACTTTAAAATTCATGCCAGTCCATAACATGGGCTCGGTATATCAACTCATGTATGGTGTGCTCAGATTTCTTGTCAAAGGGGCTCTCTCATATGGATTACCTAGGGTGTCTGTAGTTTGATGCCAACAATTGTCGACATAAATTGTTAGTTTTTAACTATACTAAATGGACCTAAATAAAAAGCACTTGTGACAAAGTTCACACGCCTGGGGCGTTTATTACAGGACAAATAGGTAAAGATTCTCTTTCTGTATCCTAGTGGCACTTGGTATTGGACAAGTATCAGAAATGTTTGAGACAAATTCATGCCATGATATTTGTCATGCACAGTGTGATGCGGAAGAGCATATACGGGGTGCGTATAAAACGTGTAGCTGCCATTGGATGAGGCTTTCATGGGTGGGTATGTATTTTCGTTAGAAACATTATACAGCATGGGATTTTTTGTAAATGTGGGCTGTTAATAAACGGTTATGAATTAAGTTAATGTTTGCATATTTTTAGTTTCATATGCATGGCAAAAATCAAAGTGCACTGTCATCCATTTTGACGATACTTAATGGCACATGCCCCATTTTTGTTGTCACCAAATAACTGCAAAGGCATTGATAATTTTTGGCAATGCAAAGGACATCAGCAAGGCTTTTTCTTTTACTTGTGTAGTCGTTTTGTTTGTTTTATGGTTTTGTCTTGTGTGGTAAAAAATGTAAATTCATTGGGATGTGAGCAATTACATGATGTTACTTACCATTTTGACTCAGGATTGGTGTTCTGAAATAACATTTTACATTTGGTGTGCTTTTTATTTGTGCCTTTTATTGGGTGTAATTATTGCCTAGTATGTTTGAAATGCGTACATTAGATGTGATTGCTTGCATGTTTTGCGTGGCATGTTTATGGTATTTGTGTTGTTTTTTTTTCTGTTTTTGTTGTTTTCTGATAGCATGGTAAGTGGCTCAGCCACGCCAGTAAACATAACAAGAAATTACAGCAACAGGTATTGGAAATGGCTGATCTGGCATCGCTAAAGCTGCAACTGAATTTGTGATGTTTACTAGGTTTCTTTGCATAACCTCAGCATGCAAATCCTTTGCTTTGCTCTTGTCAGATATGACACAGTGGTCAGTGCCATGCAGTTTTTGTGATACTAGGTGTGGCTTATGGTGGTGTCAATTCCAGGGATGTAAAAGGCCAATGTGCCCTTTGAGTTAAACTCATGTAGGAATCTTATTGGAGGTTTCATACTGAGCAGCAGGTCGATCCAATTTGCATCAATTAGGTGTGTGACTCAAATCATCCACAAAATTTATTAGAAATGCCTTGCCAACTCCGAACACATACTCATGTGCTCTATAAATAACAACACTTGGGTGACATGCTTGTGACTTGGGTAAGAGACTATTTGGCAATATTGAAATTTCATGATGTAAATAAACATTACAATTTCTACACAAAAACCCAAAACAAGCCAATAATACTAACCTCCTGAGGTGTTAATCATGCAAAATTCAACAAAGAATACTGTCTCTGAAAGAAGTATCATTAAAGGTGCTTGTTCCGATTTATGTGCATTGTGTTCCCTACTGAATGGAGCCTGGCACGTGCACATATGCCCCATCAAGGTACCGGGAAACAAAACTTGCAGTTTTGATGCGTATGACGCAATAATGCATGTTGCGACGCCTATTTCAATACGTGACTATTGATGTAACCACTAAAACGCGTCCGTTTTTTTGTTTATATCTTGGAATGAATAGATGTGAGGGCTCAAACTTCAGGCGAAATGAGAAGAAATATCATATGATATCCAAAATCGATGCTACCGCCGGGGAAGAAGGGAAATCAGGGGGTCCCATAAGGACAATTAGACTACTCTGTAGTCCAATTGTTTTTTTTTTTTTTTTTTTTTTTTTACTTTACGTTTTTTCAATGGGTGTGTGTGTTTTTTCCATAGGCCTATCGCAAAGAAAAATGATAAAAAAATAGTGAGGTAGAGGGCGCGATAAATACTAACGTTGAGCAATTTCCTTTTCTGCAGGTCAATAGGGCGCGATAACTACTCCCTGTTAATTTTAACTTACCATTTCGTGCGGGCCTACCTGCCAATTGGAATACTACTTTAACTTTGGGTCGAGATGAGAAGTGGGTTTCTGGGCGAGTTCCGTCCAAAACTTGGCGGACTCTAATATAGAGTATGAGTCAACGTTGAACCAAATGGCCAATGGCTAACAAGGATTTCCGGGGCTTGTATCTGGGGCGGGATCTCTGTGATCGATATTCATGAGCCTCGTTGTCCGTGTTGGCTATGACAACAACCGAGTGCAAAGCATTGTGAACAGTTGTTGAAAAAGAAATCCCAACAATTTTTATGAGAGGCAAATTCATTTGATCGGTATTCAATCTCTTAATAAAGTACATATTCAGGTCATTGGTGCGAGATGAGAACTGTATATGACTTGTATAAAGCGAGCAATCGTAAATTAATCAAAGCAAGTGCGAATAAAGGGCCGATGCACGTAATTCTCAGGCATGGAATCAATAAGCTTAAGTTATAAGCCTTTATGTTCATTTTGAATTTAAACATGCATCATTTTCCTCAGACTTTTTTTGACTTAGAGGATATTGTTGTTACATACATACGCAAGTATTTTTAACATTTAGAGCTTTATTAACAAAACGAAGGATGTTCTAACCTCACCCCACTCAACAAAAAACACAATGTGTCTCCAGACAGCTTTACCGTACACATGACCCTCTGCCGTCATGATTCATATTCACGCCCGTTTGCTCTGCACAACATATATTACACCGTGCGTAGCCCACGTATCTTGCGGCATGGTACCATACTACTACTATTCTATCTGCTCGAAAAAACTGCGAAAACAGTCACAAACTCACAGATTCAGTCACAAACTCCACAGATTTAGTGCACTGATCCATGCGAAAATCCCCAACATTCCAATCAGGTTATTTTGCATGCAAATTAGTACATTTTGGAAGCGATAGATCGATTTTCAGAAGAAGGGGACTCATTTTTCCGATAGGTAAAGGTAGAGAAACTGCACGTACTTTAAAACAAAAATCATATAGAAAAGTAGACGAATTCGTGTAAAATAATACCAACTGAAATTTTTTATATCGACGTGAACTTGCCCCCCCCCCCCCCCATCAAACATCAAAGATCTGAATTATTTTCAATTAAAACAAACAATATTTTCATCGTTCATGATCCCTTCAAACACTTTGACGAGTCTATCTTTGAAAATCTGATGTTGACAGATCTTACTATTCGACTCCACAGAATGCAGATTATCTGACCGCAGCTGAAAGTACATAGTCGAGTTTTTTCCGAGGGGGTGGTCACTGAACTTTCGAGGTCACCCACCTTAGCTGGATCATAATAGGGAGGCATCTATGATCTATTGAATCAGCCGCGTATGTTGTTAAACAATGCCCTCTCTACATGAAGATCCCTGAGCGTATCTTTTTGTGGTATAATGCCTTTGTCATAAGGGATCTAGCCTACATTAAGCTTTAGTTACGGCTGTGAATTGCGTAACGATATTAGACTAATAGAGAAGAAAATGATAATAATAATAGATTGAACTGATGATAATAAGGTTTAAATACGATGGGACAGCACACAAAATCAATTTAGTACAACATGCAAAAAATCGATATGGCATGTCTAAAAGACGATCGGAACACGCAACTTTAAAAACAGAATTTATAATTTATTTTTTTTTGCATTTGTACATCCTAACTAACGGATTATGCACTGCAGCATGCATATCTGT
Source organism: Ophioderma brevispina (assembly GCA_023653785.1). Classification (NCBI taxonomy): domain Eukaryota; kingdom Metazoa; phylum Echinodermata; class Ophiuroidea; order Amphilepidida; family Ophiodermatidae; genus Ophioderma; species Ophioderma brevispina. The sequence continues at coordinate 30,726 of JAMKCH010016692.1, read as the reverse complement.
AAGTTTATTGCTATTTTGGGCTATGACCATTTGGTCTACTTGGGTTGTCTAAACCAATTGTCTAATACAAATTTGTTTATATAACAATTAGTCCAAACATCCAATTTATCTAACGACCAAATGTATATAGCAATTTGATCTTATGCCCATTAGTATAATGCCCATTTTTGTCTATCACCTTTTGGTAATAACCACAAAACGCCATTTGGTCTAATTCCCATGTTGGTCTAATTCCCATTGGGTGTTAATATCCATCTGTATACTATGCATTTGTCAATATCACTTTTGGTCTAATACCCCAAGTGGCCTAAATCCATCTGGTCTAATATCATCTGGTCTAAATCCCATTTGGTGTAATTCCATTTGGACCTAAACATTTGGCCTAGTCCCAATTATGAATATCTCTTGGTCTATAGCCTTTGGACCAGATGGACATTAGACCAAAATGGATATTAGACGAAAGGAACCATGCTGTTATTCTGCAAATAATATGTATGCCACAGTCCATTGTTAAACATCAAAGGTAAAAAAACCAGCATGATGAGCAATCATTTTCTTATTCATAGCATATGTATTTATTTTTGTATTTTTTTTTACATCCTTGTACTTTGTGCACTTTTCTTAATAAATCAAATCTTACAGTGTGCCCAGTATTACAAATTAGATTTTTTATTGGGTTGCTGTGCTAGAGTGCTTTTTTATTATCCCCTGGCTTGAAAAGCAGAGGGGGGGATATGCGAGGGTGCGAATGACCCGCTATATTATGTATGTGTGTTTTAGTTGGGTTAGTTTTGGTTAGGTTACGCGTTTTGGTTAGGTTTCATTTTTTGCGTCTCCTTTGAAAAGGTTAAGTCCAATTTAAACCAGACGTGGGGTTAAGGTCAATAGGGGTTCCTTCATATGTGGATGATGTCAAAGGTCATGGACAAAAGTTAAAGATCATCTGAGGTCATTTCCAGACTGCCATCTTTTGCCATTGGTATGACGCAGTTTACTTGCCGTATTTTAAGGGACACATGCAAGAGAAAAATATTCAGAACATAATGAACTGGACCCTTACTGAATCACTCTCACAATTTGAAAACATTTGGTGGTTTACCTTTTGTAAAACAGGGAGAGCAACTAATATTATTTGTCCTCGTAAACTTTACGTCTCTGCACACTGGATACTGACATTAATCTCATTATTTTAATCAAACTTGAAAGCATGCGTTCATCAGCTCACAGACCATTTGCTAATTGTGTTTGGTGTAATCCTGACTATAAATCCACCTTTTCACTTGTCAGATCAATATCTTAATGCAAGCTTGAAGTACATTGTTTGAATTTTTTTAATTGGTTGTAAAAAAAACATACTAGAATACTGTAAATTATAAAGTTTTCATATTTGGAAGTGATTTCATTGTCCATTCCATTATGTCTGAATAATTTTCTATGTCCCTTTTCCCCTTTAAAACATGTTGTTTTAACTTGCAAGTGTAAAATATTCTAATATATAATTAAATAGTAAAGGTGGTTGGGTCCGATTTATGTGTATTGGTGTTCTCTACTTGAAAGAGAGCCTGGGCACTGCACATACACCCCGTCAGTACCGTGGGAACCAACTTGCGGTTTGATGGTAGAATCAATATGCATGTTGCAAAGGCCCTATTCAATACTGTGCGAATAATGATGGTTAACCACTCAAGAACCGTCGGGTTTTTTGTTTTAATCTTGGGAATGAAATGGATTCGAGGCTCAAAATTTCACAGACGACAATGAGAAAATACGGCCTTTCATCTGATCTCAAAATCGATACTACTTACTTTCCCCGGGTAAATCAGGGGGGTTCCCAAAGACGATCGTAACACGCCCCTTTTAACAACCTCAAAATGGATGAATGTGAGAGTTCACCAATATGGCAAATTTGCCTTCAAAGTGCGAAAATCACCAAATAGTGCAAAGTGTCTAACGTGTCCTCGCAATTAAAGATATGCCCTCGCACCTGAACATCAGCAAAAATGAATTCAGCGGGTCAAAACCTGTAATTACTGAGAAAAACAAATCCCAGACTTAAGAAAATATATTTGACACATTTTTCTTCGGCTGAGATCCAACTTGTGCATCGTCTGCTAGCAATATTTCTGGTGGGATGTGGATATATATAATAATAATAATTGCAGCATTTATATAGCTCTTTTCACATGTCACGCGCTTTGACACTTATTTAAGCCGCTTGAATACACCCTTGTGTAAATCTTATACTTATATCCAGCTTGATTTGAAGAGATATAGCTGTCGCAATTAACGAAAAGTCCAATTTAACCTAGACTTGACCCCCCTAAAAATCAATGTCAGACTTTTTTGGGGGGGGGGGCAACCAAAATTGGAAATATGGTTAAGAGGGGTCCCTGCTGAAGTTGTGTGCAATGTTCAACTGCCTATGTAGATAAACAGGCTTCAAGAATCTAAACTTTCCAACAATATCAGAACAAAGTTCCCATTGAGTGTACACAGAATTCTGACTTTGCAACCTGGGTATGCAAGTGCCGATTTTAGACTTTGAATCCAAGTTTGACGCTGTAGAACTCTAAACAATGAAATTGGAAATAATATCATCACCGTTATTAGCACTGATCTAGTATGGAACAAATTCAGCTTGGTGTCTTGTTTGTTAAGGAATTTAAATACTTAATATTCAATTGAATATATAGTGCAAGAAAGTGACTGTCAAGTTTAAAAACCCGTTTGCAAAGTTCAGGTTTCCTGTGTGTTTTAAATGGGAATTCTATTCTTTTCAAAACTGAATTAACTCAGTAACGGGCTTTTCGAAGACGGCCAGTTACTTAGAGAAGACCTTAGACACCACAATGAAACTTTGCCAAAATATTAAAGCAAGGACCCCTCAAACATATTTCAGCAGAATTTGGTGGCAGAATGTCTGACTTGGTTTTTAGGGGACCAAGTCAAGGTCAAATGGAATTTTGGACTTTTTGTGACAGCTATATCTCTCCAACGAAGCTGATGTAAGTATAAATTGTACACCAGGGTAGTATTTAAGATAGCTATCTCCAGCCCAATTTAGAAGTATATCACTTTTACTTTTTTGACTTATGACCCCCAAATTAGATCTGAGTGATTTTGAGCCATTTTGACCCCCTGTGTATTTTACATTGGGGAAGGTGCATTTTTTCTGTTCACATATTTGCAATCTGCAAGCAAAAGGTTATCCATAATGCCAAGTTTGAAGGATCTGAGGGGTGTAGTTCTTTACTTATGGCCCTCTGAATATCGAATTTCACACCGGTACATGTTTTTGAGGTGACCCCCTCAAATTTAAAATTGCTGTAGCGTGAAAACGAATACAGGTACTGAGCTCAAATTTTCAGAATTTCAGTTTCTCATGAATATCTTTCAATACACCAAAAAAGAAAGAAATCCATGAGGTGATGGCGTACTCGATTTGTTGAATTGGCATGGAATGACCCCATTCTTGAAAAAACCTAACCTGCTAAACCCCTTAAGAATGCATGTCTGAGTACATATCTATCACTCTTCAGTTGTCATGGTTGTAGTAATTCATAATCTTCAGCAGATCACATTTAAATGATTAATTCAAGCTCTACTGTACATTGCAGTGTTCAAGAATTATTGGAAATTGAACTTATCACATGTATATACTCCTTAGATAAAAATTCTCTCTTCCTTCCTTTCTCTCTTTCCAATCTAGGGACATTTTCTAGAAATACATGTATTATACTAGACTGTTTTTAATTGTATTTGAATTGATATATAAGTCTTCCAGCTACCAGCAGTATCTTTGTGGTGCATAAATTGTCTTTGTAAACTCCAAAAGCTTATTTGAGATGTAAGGCCTAAAATAGTTGTTGTAATGCCCTTCAGTGACTGACCCCTTGGCTAGCATAATGGAACAGAAAAAAAAACTGCTCTACACGTGGCCGTGTGGGCAGACCTTTAACACAGGCATATCCAGGATCTTGAACCCTGGAATGCATGAACCTGCAGCTTTGGAGGACCAGGGGACGAAGTACCTGGGAAAATGTGATTTCGGACAAATTTGACATTATTGTGACCCAATCTGGTGCAATTTAAAGCCTATAATTACAGCTATAAAATTCTTAATTTTTTTAGACTTCTGGAGTGCACGTGCTCCCTCCACACTATCATGTCAAACAAAGATGCTCTCTGTTGCCATGGTTTTGCAGTGTTGGATATTCCATGACAAAAGAGCATCATTGTTGTAGCATCTGGGCAGTTGATAGCCGTGTTTTGTGTCCGATTCGGTCCAATTCACTCATGACAAATATTCAAATCTGTAAAAAAATGAGTTCTTGCCATTTATGTTTGATAAGAAATTTAGTTTTAATGATGAAATCTCTACCTCGTAAGCTTATTGTAACTAGTTTACTTCGATGGACAGTTTTCTTATATATTCTAAGGGCAATGGCCAGAAACCTCCAAACATGGAGAGTGAGAGCTGAGAGCACACGCAGGGGCTAGGTGTTAGTTAATTCAGGTCAAAACTAGTCTGATTTGACATCTTTGTGTGAACGCAAGAAGGGCATAAGTGGAATAGCTTCCACTTGATACACCTGTGTGCTTCCATGTATTACGATGACTCTCAATTGGCTCTTTTCATGAGTCTGAGTGGCTCTGGAAATTCTTCATGTGACACAGTCGTCTTAAGAACCATTTCAAGAGCCACTTAACAAAGACTTGGCATAATAGTATGTTTGATAGGAATATCTGACAAATGTAGCTATTGCACTTAGAGACCTTGTATTCACATGACATGGCAAATCGCACCAAAAGCTCCAGCTGGCAATGCCAGTGTTGTCTTATTTTTGTCATCTACATTGGTGTAGGTACGGTATTCCCTGAAACCCGTATAGTGTTACTTCTCAGAAGGAAAATGCAGAGTATTCACAATAATACGAACTTTGTTTGGTTATTTTCTCTCTCTGGTATGTTCTAAACTATGCAAAATGTTAATGTGTACTTGATAAAGAACTATAGTCCTACAGATTGTGACCCTTTCACCATTTTAATAACAAGCTACCTATATACATCCTGTAAAATAAAACAAGGGAACAGTGAAACACTGGGAGCCAAAAAAAACCTGCAAACCAGGGGGAAGGACACAACCGGCTCGATTTGGGCATGGGGATTTCCAAATGGTAATTTGGGGAACTGCTACGTGCATTTACAATGGCAGTCTCTGTCTCAATTACATTACAAAATCTCCTCTTAACCTAAGTTCAATACATCTTAGTAATATCATGATAATTTGGAATAAATTGACTTCAAAATCTGTCGGGGTTAGTGGATTAACCCTACTGCAAAATTGTGTAGTTTCCAGTAACAGTCATTTAGATTTAAATATTCGTGACTAGGCCTAGCCTTTAGTCAAGTCTGTGTGACCGTTCAATATGCGTAAGAGCGCCCTCCTACCGTTAAGTCTTTGAATAAGACTAGCACTCGGGTTACTCCGGAAGTTGATGCTGTTCTGTTGCTGTTAGGTTGGCATGTCCTACCCCCTGCTGCAAACCAAGAAACCTCAGATTGTCCAACAATTTAGAAGGGCCAGTCTGTAAAGATGTATACAAATTATGCTAAGGGAAATTCATAATTGGGTTTCATATTGTTATCTGTGATTGAAATCATTATATAATATCTTGGAGAACAGAAGCCGGACCCTCCCCAACATGCACAGGCCATTGGAACAGGAGCTACCAACACATGGAACCTCCATACATGTAGGAAATGTGTGCAAAACAAAATAGCACTCGATTAAAACCGGCACAGGGTACACAAAGAAAAAAATTGATAGAACGATATTGAATAATATCAACCACATAGTAAATGAATGTTGTTATAGAAAATGGAAAGGTAATCTGATGCATTATGGGAAGGTTTCATAGCTGCATTTAGACCAAAAAAAACAAAGGTGTTCAAAGAATGTGAAAAATGCAAAATGCACTTTTTTATTACATTTTTGACCACTTTTCCTTTTTTAGGCCGCTTTGTGGCCGAATTTTAATTTTTTTTCTCAGGAAAATTTTTGAAAAAAATCTTTCAAGTGAGCAAAACCTAAAAAAATTAATGCACCTTAAAAACCATTTTAAACAAAATGCGCACGGTCTTCTGAGAAAAAACCTGTTTTTTTTATTGGATATCTTGGCAGTACGTAACTAAGATTCTAAATTTAACAATTTTTTTTACTGCCAGACTGTACTACAGTAAGTAAAACCATTAATTCTCTTAAAAAGAGTGTAAGTTGTATGGGAGTATAGAAATAAAGGGTGGTGAAGCATCCTATTTGTAGGGCTAAAGAAAATTTATCTTCGATATAATAGGATAATAATAGTTGTATACTTATGGACTCATATACTGGATAACTGAATATTTAAGGCATTGAAAAATATGTAGCCATCTTATCAGTACACAATTTAAATAGTTTAGCTATATAAACATTGAAAATGTTTATATTGCCAGAGTTTTCAACCAGTGCAATAAAAAGTTGTGTGTGCATGATAATCTAGCAGTTTTTTTGGTTTTTTGGGGGTGGAAGGTACATTGAGATTTTTTATCTCCCCCAAAATGGTTGTGCCACATAGGCATTGAAAAAAAAAAGTGATCCAGCCAGATTCGAACCAGTGACCTCCGTATAGAACGGGCTTTCGTTCACTAGGTCATGCATGGAGACTGGTGAGAATACAAGCATTAGGATTTAAAAAGGCCTAGTACGTAACCAAGATTTTTTAGGGGAGGGGCGACATTTGCAAAAGGGACCTTTTCCCCAAATTGCCCCTTCCCAAAAGGGGAGGGGAGGGGATTTCGGCTAAAGTGGACCATTTTTGCCGAAATTTTAACCCTTTTTTCAACAAAATGGGATAAAAACTCCCGATTTTTTATTCTTTCTGCTTGCAAAATCAAATTTTGGGGCCTTTTGAGCCGGTTTCAGTAGCTTTTTGGAATTTTGGGGGTGTCCGCCCCCTCGCCCCTCCCCTGGTTAGGGCCTGAAAAGGGCCATGGCCTGATTGCTAAAAGCCTTCCTCAGGGATCCCAGATTTTACTGGAAGTAGTCAAAATATTTGTGTCAGAAGAAAGCTACTATTTTTCTTGTTTACCTTGTGAATTCTTAGAACTTATGGGTGGTTGGTTTGCATGTTATGAGCAAAAACGTCCCCTATTTTTGGTTGACCAATATGATCTTAGTAAATGAGGCTTACAAAATGCCTTTTTAGCTCCCATATCAAAACGGGGTATTCAGGGCCGTACGCAGGATTTATTTTGGGGGTGTGAGACTTCAAAAAAGTGGACCTTTTTTGGTATAAGTGGACCGTTTTTGGTAAAAGGGGACCTAGCCCCCCTAAAATGGTCCTTATTTGGACTTTTTGAACATCCCATCACCAAAAAGTGGACTTTCTTGTCAAAATTCTCTAAACCTTGGACCTTTTTATCAAAGTTCTGTAAAAAGTAGACCTTTTTCCCCTTTTGTGGAATTTTGCACCCCTCGCAGAATCAACTGCTCATATAACTGCCATAATTAGATAACAAACATTGTGCTCTAGGAGTAATGTTACTCCTTGATGACATCTCAATTTTGCTCACCAGCCATTGTAGTCGACATAGTAGATTAAAGAAATAGTGGTCTCCATGGTGAATTTTTCTGTGTGACTTAGGAACCAAGGCAATTTTATAGCAAAAAAAGTTGACGTTTTCATTAGAGCCATTTTGTACATATATCTAATAGCAATTTATTTAGTGGTGTGAACCTGCACATTTTCTATGTATCTTCCTTGTAGAGATCTTGTTATGGCAGCTGAGTTTGTACCCCTTATTCATCATGTAGGAATTACTAATTATTGACTTGAAATCAGCCTCTCCATCAAAATTGGTCAGCTTCCAGAATCAATTCAAACAAAAAAACAAAAAAATCAAGGATTTTCATCAAATTTACACCACTCCCTTACTTTTAGCAAAATTGAGGACAAGATTGTGATAAAAAGCAGAGCTGGAAATGACTACGTTATGTCCGTCAAGATGAAATCGTTCCACCTCGAGAAAATAACCTCTGACGTGCCTGAAATAAAAAACCGCTAATTGTTGACCGTTGACACATACATGGCGTTATTTCCTAGCTAAGGTCACATGGAAGGCAGTTTTCAGCAGCCGTTAGAATTATTATCGGGATCTGATAATAAATTATCTAATTACAAAATTCCTTGTTTTGTGACACAGACCTTTTCAAGCTTAACCATTCCAGGGATAGTTTACTAAGCCAGTTAACCAATCAAACATGTTAAAAATCTTAATTTTTAAAAAAAAAAAAAAAAAACAAAAAATGTGCTAATATTGCTTTAAAAGACCACTGTAGGGTGTGGGTTTGAAATGCATTCGCTTCCTGATGCTATACAGGGGGTCCAGAATGATTAGTTTCCACAAAATCTAAGAATATATTAATTTTTGAAATAATAAAATGGATTGATATGGGTTTTTTGCTGCAATCATCAACGTAGCAGATTTAAAATTTCAAAAGTATTTTAGATCAATGTAAAAATCGGGCTATCCAAGTGTAGAAAACAGTCCAAACGTTCAGGAGGTGGTGATTTCGTTCCTCGACAAACTGATAAAAATAGTGATATAGAACTTGTTATAAAGGAACAACAAATATTTCGTTCTTGCTTGGCTTTTCAACTATTTGTTCCTCTTCTTAGCAACTGTAAAAACTGAAGTTAACTCATGATTATTATTCATGATACAAAGGGTTGGATTTTGGGGGAGTTTTGAATAGTAATGATGTATGGAGGCTATTGCAGGCACATTCAATGATTACATTGGTAGTATTGAGGACCTAAAAAATGGCTCGCCACTTTCTGTGCAGCAGATACAATAACTTTATGTTAATGTATCAATTATTTATCATGTTTGGTTATTGACCGCAGCTTTATTATTGGAAGAAGCAGAAGCCTGAAGACCACTAAATACCTTTACTCCGATGTTTGTGCCAAGGTATTGTTTCGGTCTTGCCTGCAGAATAATCGTTTTTTTTTCCACTTTTGCCAAAAGTACGGGAAATCACCATGTCTGCAAAATGGTAGTATCATCGGTTTGCAAAGACCGACTTTCAAGATCTAAATTCTTCAAAAAGGTTTAAGCTGGTTTAAACCAGAATTGGGGTTTAAGGTGAAATAGGGGTTTCTTCGTATGTGGATGAAGTCAAAGGTCATCTGAGGTCAGTTCAGACTGCCATATTGCCAGGGGGATGATCAAGTTTACTTGCAGTTTTTAATAGTAGGACAGATGAACATGTTATAAGCATTTTACCCCATATGAACATTTCCAACTATTCCCCAGTTAATTACCCCCTACCCTATCTATAAAAAAACAAATACACAAAAACACCCCTATGAACATTTACCAATATCCCCCATTAATTTAACCCCCTCCCCTATCCTACAAAATGCTCAAGTATGACAAAGTTGGATCATTGAGAATGTTGAATATATTGAGCCACCTGAGGTCTTACACTTCACACAAATCACAGATTCAGAGATGTTACTATTAGAATGGTAGGCTATCAATTCATTTTGGTACAGATACTAACATGATGCATTGTTGATAAAACATGACAATTAGCAATTTATTGGGGTGGGCACCTAATGGATGCCCTTTATTATTGTTGAAAAATTCGGGGTGGCTGCTTATTGGGGCATGGGTATGAAGCACAAGTACAGGGTGTCCAAAAAATCAACACTTGTATGGCAGCTGCCATAAGTTTTGTGAACAAAGTATATTACTACTTGTTTTTGTTGTTGTTGTACATGATATTTGCTAATGATAGAGTTCGTAGTTTTTAAGATATGACTCCAACAATAAAGTAACCTGCAGGCCCATTTTCACAAAAAAAGGGCAGGTAATTACAAGAGTGCACGGAAGAACAGGATGCCAAATACAATTTGATTACAATCATATTTATTGCTCACGTTCTTGCAGAAGAACAACTTCTACTTATCAAACGCATTTACATAATTATTATTAAACTGGTAATGATTAAGCATTAATTTATTGGCGATAAAATGCATTTCAAGCCGATCGATATAAGATAAACTAAGACTAAGTCAGTGACAAACTCCATTTACATAAAATTATAATGTGTTTGTTCTCCAGCCTGCTCTTACTTCTGAACTTTATGAAAGTAAACATGTTACACATGTTACACACAAACTCAAAAGAAATTCAGATTTCATTCAATTATTGATTTTTGGGGGTTAAGAAAACTCTTTGTGTGCTATCACAAAATGATGGATTGCGGCGAATCCAATGCTGTCTAATATGGACAATCCTGCTCATTGATCATACGTGCCAAATTCCATCTTTTAAGTGTGGTAAAATTACAGTTTTTCGCCTTGTTAACTGTTATTACCATGGAAACATTTTATGTTAATATTTTGCAGCCCTGTCTTTAAAAAAAAGGAAAATGGTTTGTTGACTGGCACTAGATTCATATTGGGTTCTACATGCCAAAAGACAGTGCCGCATTTGTAGTTACTGTGCCTTCAATTGGTAAATGGGTCCTGCGAAACTCGATGTCTAGGGTCAATTCTTACAGTAAATGAACTTACCTTTATGAACTTGTAAGGGACATTGAGCTAACAGTCCTATCTTACCTTAAAACAAAAGACCAGTAGTCATGGTGCCTGGGACCAGTGTTGCATTTTTTGGACAACGCTGTATAAATACAAAACACCCATCTCTCAATGTAAGCATTCATACAAACACATACAGAAAAATCACAAGTACAACAGTCCATAAAAACTATGCCATTAAATCCAACAAGTCTGGTCTGGTAGAGTATGTATAATGATCTATGCAACCGTATGTTTCAATCCAATAAGAAGGCCTTTAGTAGGGTCCCACACAGGTTCAAACATGGCCTCTAATTCAGTATGCTTACATATCTATTCAAATGCGACTCCATAGTTATCTGAAATCAACTAGTCTTTTGGAAAAGCTCATAAACAATACTTGCTTTATTGCAACTATTTAACAACAAAAACTAAGGGTTGTTAACTCATTTCGGCTGTAGGGGGGATGTTATAAATGCAATAGTTGTGGCCAATTTCTTAAGAAATGGCACTGAGACGTCTCAAATGACATTCTATTAATTCATCCTACTTAAGAGGGGTGGTTACCCACTCCATATGTTTTTATTATAACTTTTTTTCAGAATTAACTGGTAATGATTGTTCCCAGCTATATTTCACCTCTTTGTATGTGGGTAGGGAGTCTTCAAAGTGACGAGGAGCCGTGTTGAAAACCCATGACTTAAAATGAACAATTCGAGGGTTGCAACAGAAGGCCCTCCTAACTCATCTCCCATGCACATTTTGGCCATTTTGAGGATTTTGTTACCCCCAAAATTGTATCACCCATATATTCCTAACATTATTAAATTCTCTAAAACTCAATTAGAGAACAGCAGAATTTCACTTGACTACATCTCAATGGGCACCATACCAGTTACCAACAGAAAGTTCCAACTCTGACGTTGGCATTTTTTGGAGAATAAGCTTCTATTAGCACTCTCCAATTGAGTTTGTTCAAGCACAGAGAATATGGCCATGCAAAGTTTCAAACTCATGGTCAGGCCCGTACGCAGCTAGGTTGTAGGGGTTCGGTCATTTCCCCAAATTCCAATAAAAAAGGGCAAAAGGTCCACTTTTGTGCTGGATTTTTGCATTAAAAGGTTAAACCATTTAGAGAAATTTTGACACATAATGTCCAATTTTTGGTGATGAGATGTTTTAAAAAGTAAAAAAGGACCATTTTAGGGGGTTAGTTCCACCTTTTTGATGGTCACCCCTCACCCCCCAATAAATCTGCATACAGCCCTGTTCTGTGGTCATCACTCTATACACATGCATGGCAGATCAATAAACTTCCTTAACACTTAAGTGACCAAGGGGTTTCCTCCCGTTGGTGCCCAAGGGGGGGTACATGGGACCCCCCAGGAAACCACTTTCCCGAGGGAGGGAATTTTGTACGAAATTATACCACATGTGAAGGGTCATAAGACAACCCATCATCAGCAATAAAAAATTAAAGTGTAGTTGGGCTGCAAATGGGGCCAACAAAACATTGTTTTCAAAACACGCAAAAAAAATGGGGGGGGGGCCTACAGCTGCGGGGGGGGCAAAGGGTCTCGGTTAGGGGGTAGGATTGCGGGGGCGGCAAGCTGGCAACAAGGGGGGGGGGCAAAAAAAAGACGGAATTCATGAACATTGCCCACTTACATCAAACTTTTGAAAACTTCTTTATGTTGATATCTACTCTAGAAGACCCAAATTACATTATTTAACAAAAACTTGAAGTTTTAGGAATCCTGTATTTTTAAAGGTGTTGCAAAATACAACATCTTTTCCCATAGACTTTGTACAGTAAAGGTTAGCAACGTCCACAATGAAATATTTTTCTTCAGGCACATAAAGTGTAACAGCAATATTAAGCACATTTTTGAAAGAGCGCCCCCAATTTCAAAATTTGATTATTTTTTGCACTTATGTTGGTAATTGTGAGGAAACTAAAACCTGCGAACGAGAATGCCCTAAGAAATGCTTATTTATCACAAAATAAGCGATTTTGTTAATTAGAACCTGGGATCCAGATGCGGACTTCTTACCGGCAGAGCTGGAAATGCTCCGTTATGTCCGTCCATGCTGAATGAAATAGTGCATCGAGAAAAATAACCACTCTAAACTTGACTTGCCTTGAAATATTTAAAAACAACTAATGGATGAGCGTAGAAGTACATGGCGCAATTTCCCAGCTTTTCACATTTGTAAGGCCGTTTCCAGCAACAGGTGTGAATTATTATTGGGAATCCCGATAATAATTATTCTAGTTACAAAAGTACTTCGTTTGTGCACCTAGACATTTTGAGCTTAAACCCATTTCACAGGTATAGTTACTAGGGCCCCCCCCCCAACCAGTACCAACTGCAACAGTTGTAAAAATCTCCAAAATTTTTGAAAAATTGGGGGCGCTCTTCAAAAAAATGTGTGCTAATATTGCGTCTTATATTTGTAATGGGCATTAATGTTACAATGTATGTGGAAAATATATCAGCCAAAAAAATTTGATTGGTTCTTTGATTTTTTTAATATTCTCAGCTGACTTCCGATCAGTGCCAAGGGGGTTCCATGGGCCCCTCATACGAATTCCCCTCCTAACAGCTTGCCGATTTTAATTTTTTGGTATGAAAAGTAGCGCATAAAAGTTAGACAATTACAACAATTCGGCGCGAAACTCCACCGCGTAAAAGCGGCCAGCGCGAAAACAAATGTGGAGGGTCCTAGGAACCCCCCCCCTTGGTCACTTAAGTGTCAAACTGTTTATGTGAATAACTGCAGATTTTCCAACCATCATTTAAAACTTTTTGGGACATTGCCTTACTTCTGCAATAAGCACATATGTATATATTAGAAATATTAGATTTAGTCGAAGAGCCTCTATTTATATACCCATATTAGTATTTGCCTAAGTTTTAAGGGAATTTAAAAGGGGTGTAATCACCCCTTCTTTGTCGACCATCCCCCACATCAGGATGTGTTGCAATCATAGCACTGGAGAATGGTACGAATGGTACTGAAAAATTGGATAGTTTTAAAATTTCTAATCCAAGAGCCATTAGAGAATAGACCTATGGTCTGCCCCGGAAATTCCATGACATGGATATTATCCATTTGGCTTCATTGGTTCTTGTAGTTTTTCTAGCTGCAAGGTTTGTTTTTTATTAATATTGAGAGTAGTAACTTTTGTCTCAGAAACTGTCACATAATGCTAACAATTGAGTGTTATACACTAAATCTAGCGGTATTTACATATATTATCTGTATCTGGTCAAAATGTCATTACATCTGTTACAATTGGTTACATGTTACCCCCCCCCCCCCCCATTCCCCGAAAATATTTTCTCTTAGTTGTGGAACTTATATGTGTTAACTCCAAGTAGGCACAGAAAAAGCCTTGGCATTCATGAAATGAAATGCATAATGGCCGTATTTGAAAAAACCAAGTTACCAAAGTATTTTTGATTGAATCACAAAATAAGATGAGGCTTTCAAGTGCAAAAAAAAAATATTATGAAATTTGTAGATCACTCAATCTAAAAAAAAACTTTTTGGGATAAAGTTGTTTGGTTTTTTATTTTTTTTGGGTTTTGTTGACTTAGTATCATGAGCATAGCCATATGTGTTTCTTATATCCCTTAAATCCAGGGATTTATTATGTCTTTTTACATACATCACAAAATAATTATATTATGCCTGCTCAACCCCAGCCTTGCGCAACAAAGCTGTACAACGCGTAAAATGGAAAACTCCCATCTGAAAGGTCGCCATTTACAGTAAGATCATGTTGTCATAATCCACATGCACTTTCCACAAACATGGTGTCATCCCGAATTCCGAATATATTAATCCAATGTCTTCAGAGTGTTGAGTGGAATAAACTTCTGCGTTCCAAAACTGGCATTTCGTTCTGCCATTGGCGTCCTAAGAAGGGCTTGTTTCCTTACAAACATTGGGTTTGATTGTGTAAGAGAATTTCGCCGAGCAGCAGGGTTTGCAGTGGTCAATCAAGTAAAGGTGCACGCGATGGCAAAATGGCCATGGACGGAGAGCATCATATTCGCCACGGCAAATAAGCTGAAGATGGACATGAAGTGTCCCCGGGCGCAGGTGAATGTGTGACAGAAAAACATGTAAGAAAGGATAAGTGTTGGCCACAAAGTAGTCTGGGGACACCAATGGCTACATGAACTGGAATCATCTTAAGTACAAAAAGATTTGGTGATTAAAACTGTCACAGCCTACGAGGGACCCTTGAATGCGATTTATAAAGTGGCTGCGAATGGTGACTTAAGGAGGGGGTAATTGATTCAATCATGTTGAAAAGTAACCACAATTTGGGTCTAACCATAAGGTTCTAAAAAGGTTAGTTAGAAACTATGTCCACATGTCCCTTTAATACAAAATTTTTACTAAATCTTAAAAAATCCTAATCAAAAAATGTGGAACCAAGTGTAGCATTACCACTGATTACGGATAGAATTACACATCAGAAGTCTGATACTTTTTCAAAAGACAGCTGTGTTTAAAATGTGTTTACACCTTTCATAAGGAATTTACCACAACAATTTCCAACATGCCTACAAGCAAAATAGGCGCCATTAGTTTTTTTTAATTTTGAAATCAAATTGTGTAATGATACTCATTTTTTTTCCTTTGGCATTTGTGAGGGCAAAATAATTGAAAGTGCTAAATGCAAATCACATCCAAATGGAGTATGAGGGAATGGTGGTTGCTCATGACTTGAGCATTTAAAAAAAAAAATTATATCGCTAAATCCTTCATTAGTTTCATTAAAGGTGCAACGAGGATTTCACATATCAGGGGTCGCGAATAAAAAAAAAAACACAAAAGTACTGATTTTTGCCCTGATGCAAAGCTTTCCATCAAAAAATAATCCCCATCTGAAAGGATTAGGTGGAAATATGTTTCTTTGGTAACAAAAAATTGGGAAAATTTCTACTTTCGTTCGGATAGGAGAAATGTCAAATATGGAAAAGTCAGCCTATGTTTTATATTGAAATTATAAGCCAAATCCAAATTCACATTTTCTTTTCCAGCATTCTGTTAGCCAAATACAACCATACATCTATTGAAATTACTATTGTGGCACAATTTTGGGTGGCCCTAAAAAGTCTCTCATTGCACCTTTAACTTTAGTGTACTGAACTGACCTTTTCCGTTCTCCATTAAGGCACAGCGACACAGCCAGCTTGTAGCCAGTTACTGGTCATAAATGGAGGGTGAAAAGGGTGATTCTTTCCCAGTTTTAGCTTCCTGCATTCTCTCTTCAGCCGGTTATCTTCAGACGAGTTGTGAACAAAGAGCTTTTCCAAATCGTGCACTTTCTGAAACAACACTGTGGACAATGAATTCCTGGTAGAGTCCAATAACCACGGGTCACAGCAAACTATTGTAATGCACAAGTTAAAGTAAGTATAATTCATGACAATTTTATTATGCATGAAGTTAATTTATATAATCAACATCAACAGGCATCTACAAATTACTTATTAGCTTTTATTAGGAAGCTTTTGGGGAAGGTTCTGTATGCGAGACAAATATTGTTTTAAGTGCCCAAGTAAAGTTTTCAACAAATAGAATAAAGGAGGGAATGCCAATTGGTCAGATCTACATTGGCGTCTGTAAAACGCGTACGAGCGTACGTACGGACGTACTTGATTAGCCATCAATTCTCCCCACTTGTTCGAGTTGCATGTGATGGGCGGTGCCCAGAGTCATTATTACAACATGATCACGCTCAATGCAAGTAATACCAAGTGGTAATACAATACAAATGATGATGATGATGATGATGATAGCGATGATGACGACGACAACGATGATGATAGCGATGATGACAACGATGACATCATCCATTATGACCACGGGCTTGCTTGAAATTTGCACACATCATTACATGTACTACTAGTATCGCCATCAAGATCATGTGATCATGATGACCATGCATGATATATTTAATAACCCTTTCTTGTTTTTTCACCATGCAGTCTCGAGTCGAGGTGATATTGAGAAACCAAAATAAAAAGTACCCCGGAAAAGAACAGTTTTAAAAAGGAGGGTAGGCCATAATAAGGGACACAACTTCATGAAATACCCCTCTTGAAATTAGCGTGCAAAACTACAAGTACAACCCCCGCCCCGAGAATGCGCGGGTGACGGGCACAGCAGCACCATTACGCATGACACCCTGCACCCTGTACTGGCTCCACCACAAGCATGACAAGTGTGAATGACATTCATTTCTAGTCAGTGACAATAATACATGCAAGACCAAGTCACCAAGTGCAGTATTCAAAATACCATATGCATGTAGCAACTTTTTGGCTATGCATGCCAATCGCTCGCTGCGACTGGTAGTATATTGTTGTGCCGAAACACCCGGTGCCAAAATACCCGACTGCCGAAGTTCCCTCCTCTCAGAACTGCCGAAGTACCCGGGCATTCGGCAGAGGAGAAGGGAAGTGGAAAATAACGTGCTGTTGTTGTGTAGAGCACATGTCTACCCATTTTTCGTGATTTTATGGACAATTCTACAATGAAACTCATTAAAAATCAGACTTTTGGCATTTAGGAACAATCCTGTATGTAATAGTAGACGTAGATACAATCTTGTAACGCCAAAAGCACCCACATAGACCCCATGAAGAAGAATTCCCACGTTCGTTTAGCAAGGTAGACGAATTCGGAAACAATGTATATACATATGGCTCCCATTGCAAAGGTCCCCTTTATTGATTAGGCTGGTTGCAACACGGGTTAGGTTTAGAGTTGGGGTTATAGGGCCTATAGGACCTGGAGTTAAGATTAGGGTTAAGAATTAGGTTAGGGTTTGGTTATTAGGGTCCGGTGCGTGAGTACAAATATTGGCATTTTCTACCCCGGTTTTCCAGTACTTGAAAAATAACGGGTTATATGATTTTATTTTTTTTCTGATGGAGGGGGAGTCAATGTTAATTTATTATCAGTAAACAGCAACCTAGCTGCAATATCAGCAGTAGGCCTAAATCATATGACCTAATTGTGTGTGTGGGATTGGTGTGCTGTTCTATTCAATAGGGCCCCTAGGTAACTTACAGTGGGGTTTATGCACATTTTCCCAACCAATCTTCAATTCCTTGCGACCCCCCTCCCTTATATAATGAACGGGCCCTAAATATTACTTTAAAGATAATCTTAGCCTGTCGTATACAGCATGAGTCAACTGAACACCTATTTCGTGTCATCCGTGTCCGTACCAGCCATAAGACATAAGAACTTAGTTATACCAACAACCGCAAGAGCTGTATCAGGTGATCCCCTCCTGTGCCCGAACTACTGGATAACCACCCCATTGTTTCGGCAAGACCCTTCCGTTCGCAGGGTTATGATGTATCCCGCATTTTCGGCATGAACAATTGCCGAAACGCCTCGGCAATACCACCCCCTTGCCGTACGGCAATGTCATCTGCCGAAAGACCGGGCTTTTCGGCATATCCCGTATTTCGGCGCAGCAATATCATGATCATGACTTTACACTGTCCCTCAGTACGGAGAATTGCCAATTCAATTCATTTTTCATAAAGAAAACCAAATGTGCATGACCTCTATTTGCTCTGCAATTATGTATTATGCATTATCTCATCCTTTCGAGTACATGCACTATAAGTGTACGCGACTGTACGTACGTACTGCCGTTTCCATATAGGGCTTTGCAATACTTAATTATCCCGGAGTAATACAGCTCTTTGGTATATTCTTTGGATCTTATAAACTTGATCATTTTCTAAAGCAATCCAATCAAATGGTTAGTCTGTTATGGATACAATTTTTCTTGTGGGCACAAAAATTGTCTATAACCTTAATGTGGTGTTTGCAATAGATGAATTTTGACCATAGATCACAGTCTGGGCTCATAAGATGTGCAATATTCACTTACCCATTGGTCTAGCATTTTAGAAGCAGATTCAATCTCATTTGCAAGAAATTCAATGGCAAAATGAGATTGAAAACAATGATTATAGCAATGTAATGAAGGTAGCAATGTCTTACTGCTTCCCCGCATTACTGCTTATTGGTATGTTTCTATGGTTTCCTATCTTGCTTGCCTTTTGATTATTGGGGAAGGTTTTGATTGGGTGATTGGTTGATTGCCAAAAAGGCAGATATAATTCTTTTTGTTGTAATTTGGAATAAACCAATTTGTCAATCAGAGTGCAATATACATGCCTTGTGGGTACCTAGTGTGGTCTCGTGGATTTTGTCATAAGCTGTCGTTGCTTTAGGATAAAATCACAGACATTTGAACAGATGCTCCACATGTTCGTCTTGGAGGTGTTTCTGCATTCGTTGGCGCTCACACACCCACACTGAAACAACAAAATCATGAAATGACAATTGACAGAATGCTTTTCTTTAATTGTTTTCTTTAATTTTAGAGTTAAGTAAAAAGTGCATCCCCGTCAGCATGTGTTGGAAAGGGTTTTCCAACCTTTTCTTTCAAAAACAGATGCGTGTGTACAATTTGATAAGCCACAATGTAGTGCCAACTATGCAACTTTCCATAATGAGACTGATATGCGATGTCTTGCATTATTACTTTTGCGTTATTCATGTTGCACCCACCGCAGATACACAACAAAATGTAGATTACCATTAACTTGACCTGTGCTGGCATAATTTAGCCTTATAGTATACCTTACCTTATATTCACATCCCATGTCTTTGAAAGGGCACGGTATTCTGGCCTTTGGACAATCTTTTTCGAGATGATCTTTGACCAAGAAAGATCAGAAAAAAAGAAGAAAAAAAAACGAAATAAAGAATCTTCCCGGGTGCCACCTGGACATCCTTGGGCATTTTAGAAACCCAAGATGGGCGTCCGCCATAAATGATAATTATATTTCAACCCTATAGTTCAAAATATGCAGTTACTAGATACATATATAGGGAACAGTGTATGCATTTGTAACATAAGTCCATACTTCAAAATTAAAATGAAAGCCAGATCACAATTAGGCCCGAAGGGATAGCTTGTGCTTTTTAGCATTTATTAAACACAGTCACTAGACTAGCTTAAAAATCCCAAGGTCAAGGACCAAATTTCAGTCCTTCCAATTTTATTTCCAAGTTGATTTAAACAATGATTTGTGGGCATATCACTGAACCCATAGACGCAGGAACATTATCTTTTCTTCAAAGCAAGATTTTTATCCGATGGGGGGGTGGGGGGTTCCGGGGTTTGTTGAGTACCCGTGCTCATGCCAGGGTTCTGAAATTGACCCCTAAAAGGATAACAAGACCAATTTCAGTGAAAATAAACCTCTAACTGGAGTCTGACGGAGCCATTATTTGTAAAATTATCCTTAGTCTAGTTTTCAGAAGGTTTTTTTTTAAATACAGGGACCAATTTTGCAGTAAAATTATACCCCCCTGTGGGACTGTTTTCAATACGTGGATTAAAATACCTTAAATAGCCAATATAACAAAAAAATACACACAACTTGGGGGTTTATTTTTTCTGATATGTTTAGGTTTACACTTTTCCTATTTTTAATCATTGAAAACCATTTCCCAATCACAACTGAATTTGATACCCCCTACAATTTCATTATTGTGAATTGTAATACCCCTAGAGGTTGTCCTGTATTTGCAGCTATAGTCTCTCTTTTTTTTTTGGAAGAGCATTGGTCCCACGGCCAAAAATTTCAAGACCCCCAGAATTTTATTCCAAGATATCTTAATATTTTTAAAATAGACGTGCATTCTGTACAAAGAGATACGCTGTCATTTCCTTTCCAGAAAAAAAGGAATGCTTTACCCTCTTCGTCTACCTGAGCCATTTTTACAACCTCGGGGGGAAGGGGGGGGGGGGTAACCCCCCCTGGTGGATTTTCCTTTTACAACATCCGCTTCCTATAAATTTGGTACCACAAGAATAGCTTTGCATTTCTCTCTTTCAAATGTGGTTCCAAATAAGTACCAACATTCCCAATATGATCACTAAGTTAAGGAAAAGTGAAACTACATGATATAGTGGGGGTGGGCGGGTTAAAGCGGAAAAAACCTTGAAGGAGAATTAATAATATCTAATTATCTGTGAATGCTAGCAGTCAAAGCACTTAGGCCTACGCTGTGAGCTGAAACTGAAATATTGCATTTTAAAGACTTTTAAAACATTTATAATCATATTTTGTTTCGAACATACCCACCCTACGCAAAATCAACCAATAATTGACAACCTTGACATAACGCGCAATTAATCGCCTAATTCTGGTCCCCTTTTCCATAGTTCCCTATTCAGTTGTCCGTGCACGATCGGTTCTTTGGGTAGGCCAAAGGGCCGCCTGTGCAATTCGGTTTTCCCCCCCCTCACGTTCGACGCGGCGATAGCCTATCCATGATAAAGATCAGTGTTATAACCGAGTTCATAGGGAACATGACTTACTCTGGGTCTCATTGTTGGACATAACAAAGGTGCGCGTTGAACTTTGGCGCAACAACAACGTTTACAAGGCGAACACGAATAAGTGCACCGTTTTGACGAGGAAGCGGGTGTACATTCCAAACTGTCCAAGAATTTACTTAGCCAGAGTAATGTTGGGCTTACTCTATATCTCTGTTGTGAAACTTAACAGATTATTAGCCTGGTTAGATAGAAAGTGAATACGTGATTTGGTACAAAAAAGCAAAACGCAGTACTGTTTTTAATCAAAATATCCAAAGAAGGATTACAAGGCAAGAATGTCATCATTAAGAATTATGACTTCACACTTTACACTTGCAAAAGAATCATTATTCAACTCTTGTATTTTATAAATTGGTTATTTTTTGAGTCTTAAGATTTGTTGCCTTTTTTTAAAAAAAATTGTCAACATTTAGCCCACAGACAAAGTGCCCTTTATTGCACAATTATTACCATTCATGTATTGGTTTTCTTCGGGGTTCAGTGACCCTTTTGCGTATTTGTTTTTGCGAATTTATCTCCTCCCCGACTAGTTCAGATTTCTTGCATAACTCACAGAACATTGTCATCCGTCAAATTTTGAGCTGGCCGATGCCCCATCTACCTACTTTCCTCTTGGAATATCTGTCAATTTGCAGCCATTGGGACAGGCACAGGAAAATTTCTTGCAGATGTTCATGTGAGCAATTTCATCTTTGTAGAACACCGTCTCCTCACAGAACTCACAGTTCCCATTCTCTTAGTACAGTCATCGCTCACGTGTTTGTGACAAGAAAACGCTTATTTGAAATTTAGCGGCCACACAGGTTTGGGACATTCCACTTCTCAGATGTGCAACTATCGCTGATGATCCTGCAAAAATACCAGAGTAACAGCTTAATAATAATAATAAATGATTAATATAGCGCTCTAACAAGAACGCAGCCACCTACAACCCAATAGTTAAAATACACTATTAATATACAACACGATATACAGCAATCATGAAAATCCAAAGTTAACTAAAGACATCGCCGGATAAGGAAGAGGCCGCCCTCTATAGTTTTCATGATACCGGATTGATTTGAAATATTTTCCGATTAGTCAAGCGTATCTCAAAGTTTCCCGTTTCGTGGTTTTCAAACATCCACACTTTGATATACTTATATTTGAATAGAAAATAAAAAATTTTGGATTTAAAATTATAATACAGGCTGCATGGGTAAATGAAATTTCCAAATATAACCCTTTCCCCTCAAGAACCACAATTTCGCTTTGCAAGAATATGCGTTATATATTAATTAGCACTATATGTGAGTGGCTTCTGGTTCTTGGGGGGGGGACTCATTTTTGTTTTCTGGGCCTGAACCCTAAATGGAATTGCCAAACACACACCCTGATACATACATGAACCAGACCACACCATGAGGTAAGCATGCTAATCTACCAAGGGCTGCAGTTCATTAGCCTTGGATGGGGCACATGTTACACCGCTGATCATGCAGCTTTGGGTATCATAAATCATACTAAGTGCAGGGGGTGTTATTTGCTCAATATACTGAGGAATGAAGCTATGAACGCACACCATGTGAATGAGATTTTAATAGAGTAAGAGTTAACTTGCTCGTGATATAAATAGGCGGGTCATGGGCCATACGATCGGCCATTGTGTTTGCATTGGTGTGAAGAGACGGTTATATAATCCAAATCTTAGCACTCATTGCACTACTTCGCATAAGCTAATAGGTATTTGGGTATTGTTTTATCAAGGGCGGCCTCGTGTAGCCTCTTTTGTAGCCTCTTTGTTACTTATGCAGGACAAAGGTCTATCTAAGCACATTTACAAAGCTCCCATAACAAGGGCAGCTATGCAGCATCTTCCCTTTCTTCATTTAAATCAACCTGGTCTGGCAATGGAGCATGCTCTAATCTTTTTTCCAGAGAAGCATGCCCCTGAAGTTTTTAGACTTTTCTCATTTTTCTTTTGCTTTGATACAGTTTTGTTTGCTCGTATCCCAATTCATTGATACAATTTGCATTTGGAGGATAAAAAACACCTTGCATGCATGATAAAGTGCTTGTAAAACACAAGTCAAAATTGATGATGAACTATAACTATGGAATGATTAAGAGGCCTCCTTCATTTCTTAGCCGGCCGCATGCCTTTTAAGCATCATGAAATATGTTTTTCATTCAGGAGTCCGTTTAAAAGACACTGGTGTAAGGGTCTCTCTCATATTAACAGGAAGCTTGTTCCACAGCTCTAGGACCAATTACCTTAAATGATCTGCCACACCAAAACAACGCTTGGACGAGGAATAAAATCCGAGTAACATCAGAAGAAGACCATCAGCCTTCGTGCTTGTTCCATCCGATTCTACTATCCAACAAGTCTCCAACACAAGAGACTTATACACATACAAAAGGATTTTGGATCTGATACGTTCCTTAAACAGGCAACAATGAAGAGTTGGTCAAAAGTTGTGACTAACTCTGGTCACGACCGCTTGCGAACAAACACCAGCGTCGAATCTTTATTTTGCAACTCTGCAGACTTTTATTATTTTGAGATCTATTTCATTGCACCATAATTACTAGTAATGAAGACCAAAAGATCGTACCAGCGTGGTTGCAGCATCGAAAGTGATAAACCTACGAATAGCCATAAATACGAATAAAGGTAAATTTACACTCTTACAGATAGCTCCATCTATTGACACTTGGTGTGGCAAAGACAATCAATTCTGTCTGTTCTTGATTCATCTGTATCATGTTATTTGACATCCATGTGTTTTTTCTGATATACAGCTTGACAATCTTTGAAGAACATGCTCACAATGATACAATCACCTGGAATCTTTGGATTAAACTCACAGAAAGCCGAGTAATCATCAACATTCGAGTGAAAGTTAATATCAGGATTCCTAATATTTTACCGACTATCCATAATGAAACCTTGCGGAAGTTGCGGGCCTACAATGGAGGCCTGAGGATCAGAGTGGTTGAAAATATGCTGCTTGGATGGACTTTCAAATGGTTAACAATCACTCGGGGTTCTGTCAGTGAGCTATGATCTAAACCAATCAATAGTAGTGTCCTGATAACCAAATTGGTTATAAGCATTTTAAACAACTATCCTTGTCATGGTATCAAGGCAGCACTCATCAAGCAATACACGTAAAGACAACCTTATTAACATCCAAGGATTGAAGGATGTGATTTCCAACCTGGAAAATAGCAGTCTCAGTGGAATGGTGAGAATTTTTATGCATATGGGCACTGACTCACCAGATCATGATCGCCAACATCTGTATTACCTGAGGTGATGCTGCCTTCTCAATCAGTTTGGCATGAAATTTGGATATTAATAATAAAATAACAATAACAGAACATTTATATGGTGTTCTACAAAGCACACAGCGCCTTACAAAATTGCAAAGATTCAGGCACTTCTTGAACAATACATTGTTGTTGCAACTCCCTAATGCTAGATGGAAGCATATTCCAAAGCAAGGGAGTTGGCGGTCTTGAAGCAACTATCGCCTGCTTTCGTTTTAGAGCGAAAACCGTGAGACGGGTAGAATCAGAGGCCGAGCGTAGTTTTTGTCTATAACTGCCTGAAATACTATCAAGGTGCAGACTGATAAGATCAGTGAGATAGGTAGGAGCTTCAATTATGGATACCTTTGTAAACATATGGTCATCCAACTTAAAAGACCTTAGAATGCTGACAGAGGGCGTGGTCCCCGGACCAAAGCAAACAACCAAACGCGCAGCTTTATTTTGTAGGCGCTGGAGGCGTTTAAGGTCCCAATTTCACGCGTATCATATAAAAGAGAGTTTGGCATAATCAATACGGGACAGGACCACAGCGCTCCTGACGGCGTGATGACAGCATCCTGTGTGGTGAATTGACGAATACCTATTAGTACAGGGGACTGTAGGTGAAAGAGTGGGTGCGCTTCCCGATAAAATTGTGAATTTTTGCACACAAGTACTTTAGGCCTTGATAATCCTAATTTGATGGACTGCACTTGGCAACCCCCCTTAATGGCCCCCAGCTTTGGGGTTCAAGGTTATACAGGGGTCAAAATTTCAAAGTACTAATGTTTTTTAAAAAGCACCCCGGGGTGTTTTATCTGGTCCACAAGGGATTCCAAAAAGTATATTTTAACACTATCTATGGCTTACAGTTCCGGAGTTATGGGGCAAACACTGTACAAAGGTGAAAAGTCAATTTTTGGTGTGTATAGGTAAAAGTGAAAAGTTTGCTTTGATTCAGGTATATGTGGTGCAAATTGTTTTCCCTAGCCTTAAAGATTGGAAATAAGAATAGTTTGCTTATCTGTTTATGCTTAGGTCTCACATTAGTCCAACAAAATAGGTCACACGTCAATAGAATCCACTAGCTGCCAATAGCTGTTGACTTATTTCGCCATTTTGGTCAATAACCATACACGTAAGATAGTCAAAATTATTCCTATATTTCAATTCTATGAGCCTAAACCAACAATTTGACCACATTTTAACAAATTGGAGCAAATTTTAATTTGTGACCATGTAACCAAACCAAAATTGACATTTTTGTTATCAATTTTTACAGTTTTTACCCCATAATTTCCCCGAACTATAATTCACAGGTGTATAACTATACCTTTTTGAATCCTTGTAACCAGACCGGCATCCTGGTTTGCTTTCAACACAATCGGAACATTTTAAAAATTTTACCCCTGTGTACCCTTGAAATCCAAGGCTGGGGGCCATGAAAGGGGTGTGGCAAGTGCTTCCATCATTTTTGTTTTATTATCAATGTTAAAGTACTTGGTGTACCAAAATTCCACATGTTATCCGATTGCACACTCACAAGAATCGGTTCACTACAGTCCCCCACTATAGATTACGAATATTAAAGTTCCATTTTACAAACATACTGACATGATGTGCCATATTGAGTGAAGCGTCAAAGTAAACACCAAGGTTTTAAACAGCGAAGGCTTTAAATTACAAGCCATTACGAGTTTTAACCACTGTCAGGGTAGGGTATTCAGCATCTTGAACTAGCAATTGACAAAAAATTCAGTTTTGTCCTTGGTGTGAGCTGTAGCCTTATTTTGAACCATCCAGTCATTATGTCCATCCCGTCATGCATTGTTTCATGAATGCAAGTAGAAGAATATTAACAGCCTGTTTCATATCATCCTCCTTTTGGGATTAAAATGAGTGTACAACTGGATATCATCCGCGTAAGCGTGGAAATAACTTATTGTACTTGCGGATAATATCACCAAGGAACTGGTGTACTTATTAAAGCTTGGATGGCCAATGATGGAACCCGTGGGGTAAGAATATTGTAAAATATGTTCAACTGATGAATCATTATTTATAGAAACCTTGGTAATCCTGTTTTTCAAGGTAGGTTTTGTACCCCATGAAAGAACACATTTACTCATACCAAAACGAAATTCCAGTCTCTGATAAGGAAAAACAGTATGGTCGAACCGTATAAAGCGGCAACTGACCTATAGCCTCTTATTACATTGTGATTCAAATTCCAAAGATATCTCGTCTTAAAGGACAGGTATAATGATAGATGCTTCAAAGTTTGTGAAATGTGACTGACAAAAAAAAACTGTTTACTATCCTGGTTATGATAGGTATAGACATTTCAAGTTCTTTTAATGGCCAGGAAGGAAGCGTGTCCATAGTACAAACATTGTAGGACATGTGGCCATTATTTCAGCAGTTCCAGACTCAAGAGAGTTGCTTTAAACCATGGCATATAGAATCCGCAAATCCTTTTTCCTCCTGGCTCACGCATGTCATGCTCCGCGTGTGTTCGTTTTGTCCAACAAAATGATTAATCAGACTGTAGTAGGTATCAAATTGTTTCATACTTAAATCATTTTAATATGTCCATTGAAGGTCACAAAATAAGACGACGACGATTATACGATTTATATTTAGTTCATATTCAAAACATCTATAAAACCCTTATACCGGTCGATGCTATCCTCTAGGACGTGCAGACACCTCCGGTTCGAAATCAGCCTTGCGCACATCCGCAACAGTTTTTTTGTCAACACTAACACGCTGGTCATCTAGGAAAGATTAATACGTATACACGAGATTATAGTTCCGATATAAACCTTACCCTTGTTGTCATTGAGCACTCCTCCCACTCACAGCCCTTCTTGTGGTTTGGGCACATATAGCTACTTGACCAAATTTCATTTCCAAATTCTGTATCCACGTACACCTGTAACACAAAGATAATACATAGCAAATCAAACCATCCGATAATCCAGCTATTAAATTGATTGGACAAAATTCGTTACAGAACGTAAAAGAATAAATAACAAATAAAGTAAACATCAATAATTAACATATTCAAATGTCGCTTAAATGTCTATATTAACTATATACATGAACTGCTCCCAAGAAGCCTAAAGATGCGTATGTCTTGCTTTGTCAGAATAAGCAGGACAAAGGGAAAATGCATTGGAAAAAAATGACTAAAATATTATAATGCGTGTAGAAATTCTTGCATCTTAATCTGATATAAAATTTATTCTTTGCTAATAAATCGATAAATATCCCATTTTGGTCGGTGTATATGAACGAAAATCGTTTTTTTTCAGTAAAAAAACAAGAAAAACCTTCACAATAATCGTTATCCGGTTTTCTAATGCAAGTATGAAAATCAAAGAAAATAATGGAAAAAAATTACTGACTTCAACATTTTGTTTCATTACTATGTATTCAACAAAGAAAAAAGAGAAATGCTAACAATTATCGTTTTTCTTATGCAAGTATTAAAATACCCGACCAAACATCAAGAAAGGCCCGTGTAATATGACCGAACACCGAACAATCGTTTTTGTTTTCCATTTTCAACTAAGAAACAAGAAAAGCCGTTTTCCGTTTTTCATAATGGGTCGGCTATACGAGCCTGTTATTTGGTTACTTGTACCATATACGTTATCATGTCTTGTTTTTCTATTTTATTATTACAAATAATTAAGTGCAATCTAGGATCCCAATTCTAATTACAGAAACCGCTCATTTTATGATAAATACGCATTTTTAGCATTCTCGTTCGCAGGTGTAGTTTTCTTGACAATTACCAACATAGCTGTGCACAAATATCTAATTTTGAAAACTGGGGGCGCTCTTCAAAAAATGTGCTAATATTACTGACACATTTAGAAAATAGTGCGCCCTCAAAAATTGTTACCAAAAATTGTTTAAAATGTTATAAAACCATGTGGATTCGCACGCAACCGATGAGTTTTTTCTGTGTATTATTTTTTTTACGCGGGCTCTGGATGTCGACTTTTTCCCATGATGCATCTTGAAAACACCGCTTCACCGAGGCAAACGTTGGCGGCGCAGAGTATTGCGAATTGCGAGAATAGACCATTTGCACGATCCCCGAAATGCATCTCGTATGGTGCCCATTTCCATCCGGGAACTTGTACCAGAGGTCATGTTTACAAAAAAATTGTTGTTCGTTCGCGTCGCCGAACAGTGCCAAAAATTACAATACAAAGTACCTTTTCACTTGAAGTTAATCTTACAAAAATGTAGAAGAATATCTACGGAACAAAAACAATCGAGGCACTGGTGTTGAAATTCACGACAAAACGGGATATTTTCGATCGTAACTGTGCCCTACTTGTCACCTGACGGACGATTACACAACTATAGCGCAACGTCACAGATAGGATAAGTTTTCTGGTATTTTCGTTACCCTCCTATAACTGTATGTTTTTAACCGACTTGAGACTGGTATAAGTTCCCGGATGGAAATGGGCAACGAACGAGATGCATTTCGGGGATCGTGCAAATGGTCTATTCCTTGCAGGTTACCCATAGAGCTATATGCAATGTTAAAACGATCTGCAAGCGATGTAAGTTGTTAGTGTCATAAGAATATTGTGTAAAAAGTTTTAATGACAAATTAAGTGATAGGCTAGTTGGTTCTCACCTTGTCTCTTGACACGGTAATATTTGGACACAGAGGACATCGCGGAAGAAGAAGGAAAACTCTGTAGAAATACATTTAATATCATGGCGTTATTTGACTAGAACACATCAAAATGTAACCAAGACAAATATCGTAATGCTAGTATATGTTCAGTACTATTACAAAAACACTGTATTTACATAGTACATAGGTATACATATCAAACAAAAGCAGCCAATTGTCGTTGGTGCATTACGATAGTGTTGAACATTTTAAGTATCATGGCGACGGAAAACTTTGAGCATAGTAAAATTTCTTTTCAGATGGGGCTATTTCACTGATGTTTTTTATATCCTCAGGCTGCATTTCATGATACACCAACCTGTGGCTATGTTTCGAAGTGTAGTGTGTTTGTTTTGCAACGCCGAACAATGTGGAAATTTACAAATGTATCTATAGTAACACTTTATACCCCCATCGCCCAGTACCCACGGCACGGAAAACTTGTGTTTTCGCTGTAAAGATGTCCAAGTCAAAAACAATCGTGAACATTGGCAATGAATTGCGATGAAAATGATCCTATTTAAAAAAAGATCAGCATTTTCAAGGGATGCTATGCAAGCTATGTGCAGGTTACATAGCAGAGTTAGGGAAAGTAAAAAAAGAAATGCAACGCAAAAAAAAAACCAAAGAATCAGATTTCAATTTTTTTAAATAATAACGAAATTAATTTTGTTAAAGTGAAGAACAATTGCAAAACGGCTTTGTCGGTTTAAAATATTATCATGAAACGAAATCTTGCTATCAACAGGTACATCCAAAAAAAAGGCCCAAATCAAGAGTGTGTCAAAGATTCGTTGCTGCGTTGTCCAAGGACGCCAAGAAGAAAGACGATCTAGACAAGCTTATAAAGAAAACAAGAAAAACCAACTTTATCTTGGTGTGCAGACAAAAAAGGCGGGTGGTTAAAATATATTGGGTAGAAGCATGGTAAGTTGAGAGTCAGTAAAGACAAACGCCCGCCTTGCTGTTCCTGGTAACTTATTTCGAATCGATATGATACGCCATTTTCGCGATACCAATAATAAAAACGAACCATTATTTGGGACTGTTGTTTCACGCCTACGAGTCAAAGTTCCATTTAATAAAAAAAAAATATTAAAAACTGTGCATTATTACTGGCTAAAAACGTCACCACTCGTAAGATCAACTACGAACGCACCGATATCACGCTATTTGGAAAGGTTTTCAAAATAATTTGCATTTGTTGCTTATTTGTCTTGCTACTATTCATTTAAACACCTGCTCCAAAAAGTGCAACTTTGCTTAGGGGTTTGATCTTTTCGGGCGTTCATCTCAGCCATTTTTGCACGAGGCGAGACCCTAAAGGTCCGTTCATTACCCCGGGTTCATAACTTCCACTGCATGCAGTGCAGTGCTGCTGCACTGCAGATATATCGATCAATTTCTGCTGCCCCTGGATGCAACCACTGCATTGCAACGTTAACGAAATTTAACTCTGTTGCAGTACTGCATTGAGTCTGTGTAGAGACTGCTATCCAGCCAATGCAACGCACTGCACTGCAGTAGAGTCTGAACGGACCTTTAGGGTTAACAACCATGTAATTTATGTGAAAGTAGGAACTTAGGCAATAGCATGTACATTTCGAAAACTTTCAACA
>JAMKCH010016691.1:0-39117 GCA_023653785.1 Ophioderma brevispina | reverse complement strand
TCCTACGGCGGTCCGGAAAGTGTGTAGTCTGTGGCACAGGCTGCAAAAGATTTCATTTAGTACTGCGCGAGCGGAGTAACGGTTTCCGGAAAAACGAAGGGGTTCTATGGAGATTTTTGCATTCAGAGGGTCCGTTAACTATGTTTTGTTTTGAAATGTATCGTAAATGGGTCTGAACATATAGAACCTAGCGAAAAAATTTGAACGTTTTGTCGGGTACTTCGGTGCTCGCACAACACGGAAAAAGTAAGGCCACACCGCTACGGGCCGCATCCCTTACACTTACCGGACCGCCGTAACGGTTTCCAAAGCCAAGCTAATAGGTGCGCCGTCGCGCACCTAAAAAGACTTAAACTTACAATGATAGTGCACATAAAAAGATACCAAACAGTGGAGGACCACAGTGGACGAATGATCAATGCCAATACTATCCGGGGCCTCCGAACAAGTCCACCTGAAAGCTATGATCGAGGGACTGCTGGAAATTTGAGCCGACGTCCACTGTAGTCTTCAACTGTATCATTGCAAAATTACAGTGTATAATTCTGATACAAACAATAAATGAGGAAAATTAGTATATTATATTTGTAGACATTTACTATAAGATCAAACAATTCTGGTGGTCAAGCATTCATTTTTCAGTCTTTCACGGACTCAATTTTCAGCGTGCTGAAGTTCATCCGTCATGTAGGCCATCAAAGTAAAAGACAGAGGTTATTCACTCAAAAAAGATAAGGAGATTGGAAATAGGTCAACTAACCAACAGGATGCAGAAGGATGCGTGACAGGTCATCGTATGGAGTCAACAAGAGTCAAACAATCAAAAGCACCAGAGTTGCCAAATCCAGCAGACTTCGAAAAACGTCCAATGCACAGTGCAAAATGCTCACCAGTTGTAATGTAACAAAGGATGCAGAGGACGGTGCTAGGAAAACATGTCTTGAAAGTACAAACGCTGCAAGTGTGATGGAGTGAATGAAACTTGACAATTTGAGTGCTAACAGGCGTGATATTAAACTGAGGTATAATCAAGATGCAAAATTGGAGTATGCTTTATCGCGGTATTATCGTAGACAAAATTCATTTTCATTGATATGTTTAGTGATACGTTTAGTATGTCTACACCTCAGACAAGTCTTGTAATTAAATAAATTAAAAAATAGCAACCTTCAGGATGGTGCCATTTTCAAAAGTTTGTACCACAGTGTAGATCAACGTGAATGAAACAGTATGTACCTAGGACCTGCCCGGTATTGTGTTGAATGGTTCACTTTTCAATCATTGTACATCAAATATATATAGTGAATTATATAACAAAGTTTTAATAACTATAGAAAGTTAATAATCTAAATATTCCCTTTAAGGTAAATGGTCATGATTTTAACTCAAAATGGCTGCCAATATTGAAAAACACAAGGACTGACACGAGAAAAAATGTCAAATGTACGTCATAGTTTGGATTTTTGGTGATAAAAAACCTAAGTATGACACCAAAATCTAGTCAATATCATTTGAGCTTAGATGATAAAGAAAAAGTCAATTTAGTGCAAATTGGCGGCCATATTGGAAAACAAAATACCTGACAGAATATATTTTTAGAAAATTTCTAAAATTTGAATACCTGGCATTTCAAAAAAAATGAATATAGACACTACATCAGTGTATTAACCGAACTATGAGAATTGAAAATGTGATTTGCAGCCATTTTGAAAAAAATGTCAACCCCCACGCCCCCAGGTCAAATCTAGCTGGTGTCCCGTTTTGGAAATTAATGGTTGTGGTTCATTATTAAGCGTGTACCAAAATGCTTACTTCTATCACAAAGGCTCCAGAACGGGTCTTTACTCTGGACTAATGGATATTACCCTCCTATTCTCTTCTTAATTCATTTGTTAATTTGACAGATTGTTTGCTTGATGGGGTTTAGAGGCGTTCGCTTGAATCTCACAGGGAGGTTGCAAATGGGCGTATACGTCTTTCGCCTACGCCTATGGTTAATTCACAATTCAACTCTCGTGTAACGAAGTAAGGTACTGGGTCCATAGTCTTGTTAGTCCTTCCAGGGTGCATGTTATGTTATTCATGTGAACCTGGTCCGGGGAACCACGACACTACATATAAGAAAATATAAGAAATGAGATGAAATCTAGGACCAACCATTGGAAACCCCCATTGAAGGTGGGCCCTACTAAATAAGGTCAATTAATTATTACAATTTATAAACATTAAGTAAACAATATCATCAAGATAAACTGAGGAGCATTACAGGAGTGGTCCAAAAAGGTTTACACTTTTATGTCTGCAAATTTCTCAAAAGTGGGTGGACATATCACAATTTTTTGAAGATATTTATTAATTACAATATCTTGTTAGAACCTGGTGAAAACGGCGTTGAAAACAAAGCTCAAATAACAAAATGGCGGCCGTGTAGCGAAAATGGTCAAAAACCTCATAACTGAGGGCTTATTTATAACGTTATTTGTTAGAAAATCTCCAAAATCAAGGGGTTTTCGACCATTTTCGCCATTCATGCAAGCAAAATTGGTATTTATTTGGCAATGATGGGTGCCAAAGTAGACATACACATGTAATTACTCTACAAAATAAGAAAAAAATATTGTCCAATTTTGTTTTCCATAAAATGACCGCAAAGGATGAACTTACAATTACATAAAAGCCTTAGATCATATTCGTTTGCGTTTTTGTGCGACAGGGAATCATCCGTTAGGGGGGTGGTAACCATCCCCTGGGTCGGACGAGAGTTATGTGTATTAGAAATGTTTCTAATGTCATTCATATAAATGATGAAGAGTAATGCACCGAGTATGGATCCTTGAGGAACTCCCACTGATATGGGAGGTAGGTGACTGTGTGGAGTGAGCAAACACAGATTAAGTGCAGTCTTTAAGATAACTTCTGAACCACTCCAAGACAATGCCACGGACTTCATTGTGGTGGAGCTTGTGAAGAAGAATGTTATGGTCTGTAGTGTCGAATGCCTTGGAGAGTTCCAGAAAGATTCCCATGGTGTGATTTCATTTTTTGTTTTTGAGTGCTTGGTTAAGGTTAGTTGTTTGTTCAAGAAGTGCCTTGTAAGTTGAACGTTTGGTCCTGAAACCGTACCGTGCATCAATAAGGATGTTATGTTTGTTAAGGAAAATGAATAGGCGATTGTGCACATTTTTTTCTAGTATCTTAGAAAAGGATGGAAGAACGGAAAGTGCCTGTAGTTAGTGACATTATGTGGGTCTTCAATTTTGTAGATGGTTTCTTTCTTTCTTCCTCTCGTTCGTTTGTGTTTTCCTTCTTCCCCTGGCTATTCCTCGTGTATTAACATCTTGCTGGGTTCAAATTCCTACTTTCTGCATCCTTTTTGTTCTTTTTCCCTATATTTTCCTTCTTCCTTTTATCCTTATTTATTTTACTCCTCGTATCTTTCTAGTAATTACTTTCTATTTGCTTTCTTTTGTTTCTTCTTGTTTTTATTTGTTTATTTGTTGTTGTTTTTTGCCACTTATGATAGTTTTGTTTGCTTCTATCATATTCTCCTTTCCTTTTCTTTGTATTTGACTTTTAAATATAATGTTCTCTAATTTAAAAAAAAATCTAAACATTTAACATTTTCAGTAACCCTTAAACACTATTGTACCTTGTATTGTACTTTTATCATTTTATATATTGTAATATCACTCTTGCTGGTACGAACGTGTTTTCGA
This sequence comes from Ophioderma brevispina, assembly GCA_023653785.1. Taxonomy (NCBI): domain Eukaryota; kingdom Metazoa; phylum Echinodermata; class Ophiuroidea; order Amphilepidida; family Ophiodermatidae; genus Ophioderma; species Ophioderma brevispina. The sequence goes on along the minus strand of JAMKCH010016691.1, from coordinate 35,401 downwards.
ATGTTGCTGGCCTATGATGTATGGTTTTACGTTCACATACCTAACCTGGGGTAGAACATTCTTTTAAAAAATTATTTCATCTACGAAGGCAGCGAAAAAAATAATCGAGGTATAAACAAGCAAACAAACAAACAAACTTCCTCACCCAACATGCCCAACCCAAAATTGACGAATACGTACAAATGAAACAAACAAATGAATCAAAGAATCATCATCATAATCATGCGGTAGGTCCGTATGACCTTGCATTAAAGCCTGACTCAGAGATTTCTGGAGGAAGGCGCCCTAAATTTTCTAACTAATCGTTTTTTGTTTGTTTGTTTTTTGCATATACATAATGCTTATCCACATACTGTGTAAAATAGCTAAGCTCAAATCGATGTCCTTCGTATAGAAAATATCAAATTTTGTCATAATTTTGTAATACATGGTATCATATCGTAGTGTTAAACTATGCATAGATGTTTACTACATAAAAATGAAAAAGGTGGCTGGCTTTAACTGCTTATGACTTTGGAAATTTTGCATAATCTTTCGTTGAACGGTAATTGGACTGAAAGAAAACGCGAGAAAGCTTCGTAATCGTGTATCAAATCTACTCCAAATAACTTCATTAGGGACAAGAGAGTGTAAATGTTTCCTGAGTGGGGTAGACTCAAGGATGTTATAGACTGTTCAGTTTACCATGTAGGGCGCTGACATGTTGGCTTTTGCGCGTATTTAAAATTACAATATTGACGTTTTGAGTGTATTTTGGGTGTTTTTGTGTGTAGTGTAAGCCTAAGATGGTTGTTGTGTTTTAAAGGTGCAAGGTTAACGCGGCATACAATTAGTGACTTGGAACCGAGCCGCTAAGCATCATGGGTAAGACCCTTTTTCACCTATGGCCCAAGAATTTGGTTCCCCTAGTTTCTTCTCCCCCCCAAAAATAGCAAACTAATAACTTTTTAAATGCAATGTGAATGGGCGACAATAACGATGCTGGTGCGCCACTCCACCCCATATCCTTTTGCTACGAAACACACAATGGTAGCGACATTGATATCAATGTATATCTATGCTCTTTCTACTATGGACATGAAAGAGTACGGTTACCAACATCCCTCTTTGGTGACGTCACATGTCGCCATAATCCAGGAAACTCTATATTTTCGGTATTTGCTGAACAGCCGCCCAATTTTTAATTTTTCAGCAAATCGTAAAAACATGGGAAAAGGCAAAACCGAATACATAGTAGGGTTTCAATGCGTATATTCGATATAAACGGCCCCAAAAAAATTGAATACCGCCTCTTGGTGACGACTTTGTCATGATCAACTCACTTTGATGGGTGTGTATTTCGTCCCATTAAATAATTTATTGTTTACAGAAACATTTTTCCCTTCTCCATGTAATACGTTGATCTTTGTTGAAAGGTAATGCCTTTTTCTAACAACAAGCATTTTCGAAAATGATGTTTGCAAAAAAGTTGCACTTTTTAACTTGTTGCAACTTAGTGCAACAAACGTGGAAATGGAAACCCTTTAAATGTCGGTCCTAATTGCATAAACAATTTGAAATGCACTTCAAATGTTTCAGCCTTGTATCCCGATTACTAATGCTTCGTATGATGAGGGCAGAAGTGATACATGTTATGGGTCCTGAAAAGAAAAGATAATGCTTTATGAATGGATTCAGGTGGGTGTCATGAAAAGAGAAGCTAATTTAAATGATGCTTTAGGAATGACTGATTGGATGATTGATGAATGGCAAAATGTTGCAAGAAATCTTCATGACACATTTGGCAATGTGATTTCTCTTGGCAATGGGTTTGTTAAACTGATTTTGAACGAGCGTAGATGCACGCTTTTTCTGGAAGACGGGGTTCTTGTAAAAGAGATTGGCAAGGAGAAATGCAGGCTGGTGAGGTCAAAGATTGCCTCGTCATGGGAGACCCCGCTGTACAACAGTACGACGGACATGTCCATCATTACATGGCAAATACCCGGGGCGCAAGATTACAGGTTAGTAAATTTAAAATAAGGAATACCATTTTGCATAATCATTTGCGAAAACGATTGAATTAAGCCAAAAATGTTAATAAAAATAATGAACTCGTCTCACATTCTTCTTTTTCACCCGTCCAAATTAGGGGCGTGTCCACAGAAGACGAGGGCAATCGAGAAACGCAATGTGTCTCCAGACAGGAATAGACTCATAATATGGCCGACTGCAAGGAGAACCAAGAAAAATGGTGAGTTGAATGATGGGCCATCGACAAAGAAGGGAAATGAATCGTTATGTTAAATGAAACATTTGAACACATGCGCTCAACTAAACTGAAGGAGACTTAAGTATGAACTTTTTGTAAACATGTTGGCACCTATTAGAAAGTTGAAAGTGCACCTTTTTTGGTCTGGGTTTGAAACATCATTTGTACACAAATGCTTGTTGTTAGAAACATTCATTACCTTTCAAAAAATGATGAACTGTATTACATGGAAAAATGTTTTCCTGTAAACAAAAATTTACTTGATGCGATGAAATATACCCATCAACGTGAGTTTTTTCATGCCAAAGCCTGGTCACCCAGAGGGTGACTGTATTTTTTGGGGACCGTTTATTTTTATACATGTGGAAGGCAAAAATTTGGATGTTTTCGTCAACCTCTCCCCCCCCACCCAATACTTTTAACTACTTACCCCATCCCCTAGAAAAGTGTTACATTCCTTTGTTGTTGTTGTTGCTTATTTACAATGACCACAAAGGTAGGCCTTCCATTAGTCAAAGCCCGTTGGGTCATTGATTTGAGCGGGATTTTTTAATTCAATTCGAATAGAGAGGGTTTTGTGTTGTGGACAACCGTAATTTCCATTATATGTTTTGAAACTGACCTATCTCTGCAAATGGGAGGTTTGATGCATAGGTTTCTCCGAATAGATTATACTTACGACTAGTTTCTATTTTTATACGATAATAATGCGGTTTTAACCCGCATTATATTTTCGTACTGGAAAACCACATGAAACTTTTGCTAAAAGAGGATGCACAACGTTTTTTCACTAGCGATTAATAGTTTCAAATAATTACTTATAGATTTGAGTGCAATGGCCAAAAATCATTCACGTACGCTCATTTTGATGACTAACAATGGGAACAGCCCCAATTTGAGTCTGGTAAAACTGAAAACGTGCATTGATTAAGCTTAAGATAATGCATATTAACCATTATTCACAAACATTATTCAGCAGACATTTTTACAAAAAAAATTATACGTCATGAAATCCAAGGCGTACGAAAAGATCCACACACATATACCCGTCCTAATTAAGGGTGATAGAGGGTCCTTCGTGCACGCACACCTATTTACGCTGCGCATCGTTAGCGTGAATCCTACGCACCGCTATATGTGCGTCGAATGTTTTCTTGAGATGCGTCTAACGCTAGCGCGTGGTTTCGTGAATTTTTGCATTCGGTCCTGCATTTTTGCATTCTTGTTTTTGATTATTTCGTGTGGTTTTTTTTTTTTTCACTTGCTTTCGGTGTAATTTCGCAAGAATTCGCTTAAAAGACAATTATTCCAAGAGGTATCTTTTTTACCCCACTTAAAAAAACCCCAACATTTCGGAAAACCAGGAGAAATCGGAGGAAAGTGTAAGGGCATTTTCAATGAGGGTCGTTTGATTTTTTTAGGTTCAAGAGCTCATCAACATTAAAAAATATCTTCACGATAAACCTTGCGGCGGAGATAGCAAACCTTCGAATAATAACCTGAGAAAAATCGGGAGGACCCCGCACTTGAACCTGAATATAAAATAACTATTTGAGGCCGCGGTGCAACGATTTCACTATTAATTATGAGAAAACATTTTTTCATTTCCACATTAGAAAACCCAACTGAGATAACAACAAATTGGTCCCGCACATCAGACAAGTTTTTCTCTGTTTTTGTGGTGGTGACACCAATCAAAAATGTTTTTTTGTTTGGCAACCTTTAACCTATACCCTAAAACTAACCCTAACCCTAACCAATTGAAACTAAAATTTTGATCTTAATCATAATTGTCTTGCTTCAAATCACAATTTTTCACATTAAAAGTTTGTAATGGCTAACCTTTTGAAATCGGAAAATAGAACACGCGGCCTGGTATATAGTGCATGGTTTCGGAATAGCGAACCTTTTACCTTGGAAAAGCGAGCCTTTCTTTAACTCAGGAATATCTCACATATCGCAAAATCGGAATCCTTTACATACAAATTCGGAATAAAAACCCATTCCCATTATCGGGAATAATGAACATTTTTAAATATATTGTTATATGCCTCCATTGTTCTGATAAACTTTAAAAAATATTATTTTTCTCATTTTATTTGAGAAGAGATTTCCCACGGGCAAAAGTATTTTTGTTTACTATAAAAGAGAGAAAGGGGATACCCCAGTTGTTTGCTACCTTGCACCTGTTTTAATTGCACAATAGGGAAGTGGGGAATTCCCCAAGATGTAAACTTAGAAACTTGTTTATATATTGCTTGGGAGATCAAAATATGCAGAACCTTGGGAATTTCCCCATAAAGGTATATATATGAAAATGATGTAATTTAGATTGGAAATCCCTGATTTGGAGATGGTGGCGAAGGTCCTGTGTTATGGCATGAGATGAATGTAATGATTATTGTTAGGAAAGGAAATCTAGCTGTGTGAAGTTAAATAGTAGTTGTGACTGAAGAACTGAGGCCAGCTGTTGAAATCAGAGGAGCTGAACTAGAGCTCTGAGCTATACAGTATACTTATAGCTATTTTACCTACAATAATGGTAGATTGGAGTTCTTCATCTAGTGCCAGGATTTAATATTGTTGGATGAGCCGCCGGGCGGCTTGATAGCTACATTTTCTGCTGTCGCTTTTAACCAAAGAGCTTCAGTTTTCGGAATCAACAAGGGAATTCCATTTGTGGTCCTAGATGAGGAACCTACGACGACTTGATGGTTGTTAATATTATACCTGGATTGTATTATTGTGGACCATTTTGTCGTCGAGGGAAAGCCCCCGTCGCTTGAACTGCTGGACGAAGTTATCTTAAGGACTGAGAAGATTACCCCCCTGTTAAATTCTTGTAATTGTGTAATTTTGATTTTATGTAATTTTGGTTTTTGGACATACCAAATTCTTTGAACCCTCAAATCAAGTAAAGATCATTAAACCTGGTTTTTATTATTATATACAATTTAGATCACTTGTGCACAGGGCTCATTTATTTGTGTTTGAAAGGTAATTTTCTTACCTTGGGCGTCCACGAGACTCATAACAGAATTGGGGGGGCTCGTCCGGGAATTGAATTTAGTAAATTTGAGCCTTTTTGTTCAGAATTATACACCAAAAAGGTGTTATAATATTGTAAACATGTGCACATGTAGGCATACAAAATGTGTGTGTATTAGACCTTTACTACACATGTAATTTTGGTTCAAGGAAGTATATTGGTGGTGTCGAGTACAATCACAATGGATTTTGACCGAAGTGTTCATAGGGCAAATAAACTGGAGAATTTGATGAGCTGAAAAAGCCCCTGAGTTAATGAAACTAAGCAAGCATTTAGGACTGAGCCAAAACATGCTATGAGAAAGAGCAAGTCATCAAAATAGTTTTGAATGAAAAATTTTTCCATGCAAGAATGTTTGTGATATTTCATATATTTTGAAGGGAAGAAATCAGTGACCAGGGCAAAAGTGATGCATTCAAGTTAAAAGAATTTGAAATATTCAAAAGGCATTGGAACTCATAATTGAAAAAAGATGGATATTGAACAAACCAAAGGAAAAGGAAATTGGATTAGAGAAAGAACAATTGCAACAAAATGCAAATGCAAAAAGAGATCCAACAAAAAAGAGATGAGATTGCAAATGAAAAGACAGGAATTGGCAAAGGAAAAATTGCAAAATGAGATGAAACAAAAAGAGCTTGATCTTCAGTTATAGTTAAAAAATTGAAACATGCAGCTTCGTCAGACCTTCCAAGACATCTGGTTTTTGAGGTGCTGCGAAAAATTTCGCCGGTTCAGGAACAGAAGTAGAAAATACTTCTTACACTTAAGCAACTTTTGAGAAAATGCAATAGCCTTGAATGGCCCAAGTAGTCTTGGACTTTGTTGCTACAGTCAGTTTTCATTGGTACAGCCACGAGAATATATTCGGACGGCGGGCCATGTCATTAGACAGATGTAGTAATTATGATTAGGTTAGCAGGCAAGTGCCCCAAGCATATGAATTGGTTGCCAGAGCGATCTATACAAATTCAGGTCTTGTCAGAAAAGGATGACCAGACCCATGTTGAAATTTGCCCGTGTAAAGGAACAATGTTTGATCGCTGGCTACTCTCAAAATAAGTCGGGCAAAATTTTGGTCCACTTAGGGAGTTGATGTTAGTTGAAGAGTTCAACAGTGTTCTCAAATCCATATATCAAAACACATCTGATGAAAACAAAATTGACATTTGCGTGAAGCAGCCGTAAATGCCGACGTTATTCATTGAAACACAATTAAGCCCTACAGTAGGCCTAGCCAAGATTTACTAGGTAGCAAACAAATACACCATAAGTCGGGTCTAACAAATCGTCTCATGGTAGCACTCAGGAGGGGAAATCCCAGTCAGGTTGCCATGAAAAGGGGAGTAAGACAGTAATGGGTGCTAAATCAAAAGCATGGTATGGGACCCAACACATTCCATGGCCATCAACTGTAAAAGCCGGACATACAAAGTCAGGGGGGAGATACAGGGCTATCCACCAAAATGGAGAAAGCCAAATTGAGTCCAAACCATATTGGTCAGTTACTTTGAGGTCAAAAGTTTCATTTTTCTTCTGTCAGAACAAGAATCCCACAAAAGGGTAATTTGCACAGAAAAAGTAAGGGATGACTTTAAGCCTTTTGTTTTGGAGGGGATTTTGTGTCACTTTCGGTGATATTTTAGATAGATCCAAAACCCATTAGAATCATGCGGGAAACGTGTTTGCGCCGCAGTCCAGATATTGGAAGATGCACTTACATTTGATACTTGAGAGTTCCACAGGAACTATGGCATTGATAGGGATAGGTCTGGTTGTTTAGTGGCATCCCTCTCACAAAATGAATTTGAAATCATGAAGAACTTGGTTTCTGGAACTGTCAAATTGGTGTTAGACAAGACTCCCAGTTAAGGGGTTCCTGTTTTTTAGGCAATGATTTTGGCAGGGGGGGAAAGTACTCCCAGACCCCATAGTTTCCCAGGTGCCCGTCACAGTGGATAAATTGATGAGGAAATAGCCCTTTTTCCACATGTGCATAACTAGGTCACTGACCATAAAAGCCCACCTGAAAACGTGAGCAAGGTGATCGTCAAATACTCACACATTTTGGAAGAGCGTCGAGGATGACTTGGGTCCCAAATTTAGAGGATACTTTGTTCTCTCAAAGTTAAGGAATTTGGAGGTCATCTTCCATCTTCAGGGGAGACCTAAATTCCCTGTTCGTGAAAATCCAGCCCCTGAGCACAACCAAAGTGGCAAGCTGGTAAACAATGAAATCCAGCCGCTGAGCTGATAGCGTTAGGGACTGTAAAGAAGATCCCTTTAGCCATGACCAGCTGGTAAATGAGCAGCACAACGACCCAGCACTTAGGAAATTAGGTGCGAGGGCATTGTCCGCAACAGGAAGCCGAGCAATTCCCTTATGTTTCTACAAGCAAAATGGTGTCCTCATTAGAAAATGGCGGCCACCCGATGCACTTTGTAGAATTAGCATGGAAGGTCGTGCATCAAATTATATACCAAGGTATACCATAGGGAAGTGAATAGGCATAGCCTCATGATAGTCCCATGGCAGGAACACTTCGAGTGTGAGAAAACACATGACAAATTAGAGTCATTTGTGGCCTACACTCAGAAAAGGTGTGTTGAGTATTTGGTAAGACTGTTCACACATGTCCAACCTTCTGGGCAAGCTAATCAGAACATTCCTACTGCTCCTTGCAACCATACCAGCATTTTATAAGGCCCTTAGTAGGTGTTAATAGATTGCGTAGGAACCACTTCCAAAGCCAGTCAGGAAATTTTTTCAATTATTTACTGACCATCATTTGTGCTTCCACCAATGATCCCTGATGCTATACCACTTGATAAATATTAGGGCACAGATTATATTTGAAACAGCTCTAACAAGTTTTTTCACCTTAGTAGCCTATCAAAATCATTCAGTATCCTGATCAAGGATCAAATTTCAATGTTCAGGGTTTTTCACAACAATGATGGACCAGTGGGAATTTCCCAGTACAGTTCTTCATCATACCACCCAGAACCCAGGGGGCCCGAGAACGGTACCACCCAAACTTGAAAACAATGATCAAAAAAACCTATTGTTTTGAATTTGAGAGGGATTTGGGATGAGGGAGTTTCATCCCTGTTATTTGCTATACAGGGAGCTGTACAAGAGTCATTAGGATTTAGTCCATTTGAGTTGGTGTTTGTGTCACAAGTTAGGGAACCATTGAAACTACGGAAAGAAAAGTGGTTTGTGGTTAAACCCGATGTGAATTTGTAGACTATGTTTCTCAATTCAGACACAAGGCTCCAAAGACCACTGCAATTGCAAACAAGAATCTCAAACAGAGTCCAGGAAAAATAAACATGATGACAAAATCGAGGACAAGTATTCAGCCTGGTGAGTAGAGTGTTGGCACTTTTTCCAATCAAGTGCATCCTTTTGCAAGCCAAGTATTTCTGGCACCATATGAGATTGAGAACAAATGGGAGACCTTGACTATGTGACCAAAACACACCAGGTAAGACGTAAAGTCGACATTATGTCACATAAATATGCTCAAAAGAGTATAATGAAAGAGATGATGACATAAAGCCTGCATGACTGTGTAATGTCATCTAGAATTGATGTGTGTACAAATGTTAACACTCACATAGGTAGAATTGAACAAAACAGCACTGTAAACACAGAAAATGAGTAATGGTGTCAAATTGCAAATTCTTGACATACTTGCCAAATTTAGACAACAAATTAGGTCACCTCCCACAAAAGTCAACATATGTGAATTGAAAGAGTTAAAATTCCTTATGGGAAAACATATTTTCCTGATGTACCAGTGAGACACATGTCCATAACCCATGACATAATGTAGGGGACTCCGACCTGTAAAGCAACATCCTTATAGGTGAATCCATCAATTTGTCAACATATCAGGATGAGGTTGAAATACATTGTTGACAATGGAATAGTAGAGCAAAGCAATCGTGAATGGAGTCCCCATGTATTCTGGTTCCCAACCTGATGGTTCATTCGTTTGTGACACAGTCATTTTCGAAAGGTCAACCCTCTGTTCCAAACCGCTCATTTTCCTATCCCCGGATTGATGATTGGCCTAGATTGAGTTGGGGAAATGCCCCAATTTTGTTACAACTTTGATTTGTTGAAGGGGTATTGGCAAGTTTCCCCTCCTGACCGTGCCAAAGAAATTTCAGCCTTTTGTACGCCGATGGCCTATCCAATACAAAGAATGGCATTTGGTCTCAAATTCTTCCGCAACATTTCAGAGATTAGTGAACATAGTATGCAGACATAAAAATTGTGAAGCCTATGTCGATGATCTCCCTTGTGTAACAGTGGAAACTGGTGGGAAAACACATGAACAGCTCATCAATTGTTTTTAGAATTATCTCAGCAGTTTAAACTGTGGAATCGTTTAAAAGGCATTTTTGCCAGCAAGTGTCACATACTTAGGGCAATGTTTGTAGACAAAAGGGCAAATTAGGAAGGCCAATCACTCTTGCAAAAGTTGAAGCAATTGAGCAATTCCCCACACCACAAAGCAAAAGAGATCTCATGAGATTCTAGGTATGGTCCGGTATTACAGAAAATACTGTCCAAATTCCTCAGAAATTGCGTGTCCTCTGACCAACCTTCTGAAGAAAACGCAAAATTTGTCTGGTCAGAGCAATGCAAAGAGGCGTTTGAGAAAATCAAATCTATTTTGATGATGCGCCAGTTTTGGTTGCGCCGGGCTTTCAGAAACATTCAAGTGGCAGTTTATGCCAGTGAATGTATGCTGTGGTGGAGTTCTCATGCAAGCAGATAACATAGATTTTGATCCTCCTGTAATGTTAATTACTCTAAGAAGTTTGACAACCATCATAACAACACTCAACAATTGAGAAGAGCTTGCCTTGCTACGTCATTGCAAATTTTGAAGTGTACTTGAGTTCAAAGTGCAGCCCCCAGTTCTAGTGTACATGGATCACAATCCGTTGACCTTTATCCACCAGATGAAAAACAGAAATCAAGACTTGTCAGGTGGATTTAACTCTACAAGACTACAATCTGGACATAGACCTATCAAGGAAAATATAATGTCTTGGCAAATGCCTTGTCCAGAGCTGCCTAAATTTTGTTCATGAATTATATTACAATTTTTGTATTAGACTGAAGGCAGCATGCCAAGAACATTATAAAAGTGGTAAAATTTCACACTGGTGTAAAACTGTATGTAAATGAAACACAAAATTGTTAATGGAATAAAGCCATATTTTGGTAAAATTTTCATTTCATTCACATTTTCCTTTTTTAAGGGGGAGATGTTATATTGCCCTCCATTTTTCGGATTAAACTTTTAAAATATGATTTTCTCAATTTTATTTGAGAAGAGATTTCTCTTCTCACGGGAACAGTATTATTGTTTACTATAACAGAGAAGAAAGGGGATACCCCTAGTTTGTTTTTGCTAACTTGCCCTGTTTAGATTGCACAATAAGGAAGTGGGGAATTCCCCAAATTTAAACTTGAAACTTGTTTTATGCTTTGAGATCAAAATATTGCAGAACCTAGGGAATTCCCCACAACGTTATATATATGAAGATGATGTAATTTGATGTGAAATCTGATTTGATGGTGCAAGGTCATGTTTATGCAATGGGATGTTTAATGATTATTGTTAGAAAGGGAAATCTTGCTGTGGTGAAGATGAATAGTACTTTTGACTGAAGGACTGAGGCCCGCAGTTGAAATCAAGGAGCTGAACTAGAGCTCTGGATCTATACAGTATATTTATAGCTGGTTTTACTCTACAATAAGGGTAGATTGGAGTTCTACATCATCTAGTGCCCATTAGTTAATCTTTTGGATGCCGCCGGAGCTTGATAATCTAAATTGTCTGCCGTCGTCTTTTAAGCCAAATAGCTTCAGTTTTTTCGGAATCAAAAAGGGATTCAATTGTGGTCCTATATGATGACATAGCGACAGACTGCATGTGGTATATTACCTTGTTTTATTATTGTGGACATTTGGTCGTCGAGGGAAGCCCCGTCGTCTTGAACTGCTGGACAAGATTAACTTCAGGACTGAGAAGATTCCCTTGGAATGATTACCTGAGTTTTTGTATGGACTTGTGCGCTGTCATTTGGAGTCTTCGCTGTGGGGACATATCATTGTTTAACTGCAACGCTGCTTTTGGACCCTAGGTATCAAAAGTGTTAAATTCTGTGTATGTGTAAATTTTTTTTATGTATTTTGTTTGACTACAAATTCTTGAACCAAATCAAGTAAAGATCCTTAAACTGTTTAATTATATAAAATTTAGATCACTTGTGCACAAGGCTCATTTATTTGTGTTTGAAAGATATTTCTGACCGTGGGCGTCCACGAGACGTCAAACAGAATATTTTGGAACATCTTTCTAATCTTTTTTTGAAGGGTAATTGTGTATGTCTGACGTTTTATGCCACTTATAAGTTTTTTCCATTGTAAGGAGAGAAATCATTACAGTGTAGATTATAAAACTGCGATACCGTAAATTCTATTACAATCACTGTTTGGTGTGTTATGATTCGTGTACACCTGGCGCTATAGTTTTGGTGCGTAGTTACGCTAAGAGTGCTGCGCCCAACAGTTAACCTAAGACGCACTAAAATGAAAAGGTGTATTTTTTTCAAGGAAACAAGTCGGTGACCCCCTCTTTTTATTGATGCGCCTTAAAAATCTGGCATAATGACTTTACATAATTTAAAAAATAACAAATCTGGCCGTCAGAAGGTTAGTTTTATGATGAAAATGGCGTCTTTTCCTCATTTTCTTTTCCATAGAGTCTGTACAAATTGTCCCGAAAAAATGCGATTTTTAAACACGTCATACCTCAAAAACTAAGTCTGTTACCCCCATTTTTTATTTCGATTTTTCATTTACACTTCGCTGTAAATCACAGATTCTGAAATAGAAATCTGGCCGTTCGTTTTAATGATCCTCTATCAACCCTTAAGGGGTTTGACGGGGTTAGTGATCTACCCTCGATAAATTCTCCTTCTCCATAACTTCATATATATGTATTTACAACGGTGTCTGATTAAGAAATCTAAATAAAAAATGGGGGTCACCGACTTTGTTTTTGAATCTTACCCAAAACAAAAAAGTATGTTGCACTTTTTAACCACGCAATCTCTGGGGAAAAGTTCAAAATTTGACGTTTGTCGCCCACAAAATAAAAAACTTCTCGATAAATTTTGTAATTTCTAAATATGTGGAGGTCCCGAGGTCGTTCTCAAATTTTGAATATAAAAAAAGAGGGTCACCGACTTTAATTACTTTTTCCATTACACGCTGAAACCACGGAAATTGGACCACTTTTTTCAAATTGGGCTTCTTGTTGGTGGCAAGAAAAATCCGCGCCACATTCGCGCGGCATGCAGCAAGCAGGAACGCAGGCGTAGAGATGCGCGATTTTTATAAACGCAACAAACGCACAGTTACCGCGGTATCTTCTCAGATACCTTCGCAGCTCAAAACTAAAATTCTTCCATTTGTCCATGACTGGGCTCCAAACAGAATGCTGAAGGTGTAAAGCAGCTTGCGCGTAAACAAATCACACGTCATACCCCTTAAATCAATCCCACGTCGCGCGTAAACGTTCTAAGCACGCCGCGTACGCTCATTAACATACGATCCGTAACAAATATCAATGCATGATTTTTGCCCAATCATTCTTCTATCATGATAAACGTTTATGAATATTAAAATAATCAATACTTGATAAGTGCAACTTACAGCGGATACACACAGATTAATTTTGTTGACTTTCGGTAGACCTACTGCGAACCGTTCTGCATCGTAGCGTGCCAGCATTTGTGTAAAGAAATGAAATGTGTCAACTGGTTCTAGACTTTCCAAAGCAGTTATTTTAGCATGCATTTCATTCAGTCCGATATCCTCCCTGAACAAAGCTGTGCGATAATCTGGATCAGTAAACGTACCGGTGTTGGAATTCTCTATGTCCATATTTGGAATATTCCAAAAAGTTTCATCAACGGCATGAGAAAGGGCTTGTTCGGTGAAGAAAGTTCTGGAATTAGTTTGCCAGAGAGGAGGAAACCACAAATCTGACAGATCGTCACGTCCAAAGGCGGCTGCCTTCATAACGTGGTTGTAGGTGGTTGGGTTGATCACATTTCGCAAGAGACTAGCAAGATGGATGAACCTTTCAAAATTGAGCGCACTGGTCAAAACACCAATAACTTTGTCATTATCCTTCTTAACTCTACGATCGTATACACTAAATTGTGCAGATATCAAACTCGATCCGAGTCCTGAATTAGCTGGGGTATCTGAGTCAGATGTAGCTTGAAACCAACGCTCCACCTCGGATCACCTTGTTATGCGGACTTTTTCATCTCTTTGATACATAGGTGAGACAACATTTAAAAGCAAACTCTGCCTTTCGGCCGGGGGTCATCCTGCAAAAGCAGGACAAATTAAGATACTTAGTAGGGATACTGAATCAATTCATGGTGACTGAGGTCCCTTAACTCATGCCGAATGAATGTTTTTACTGGTTCCAACCTTCAAAATTACAACCAGTTTACGCTTGTTCTGCTATACCCGATATGGTTCGTGAACAGCCGCTCCTAGCTATGTTGTCATATCGAATTATGAAGAAATACAAAATTTGGAAACTTGTCGTCTGAATCTACTTTTTGCAAGGCCTTGCGAGGTCATTATGTTAACTTGGCCAAACTGTCTTCAAGAACAACTAAGCATAAAAGGATTACAAAGATTGTTCACGGCGACTAGGTGGATAATGCATTCTTCGCATGCTTGGGTGACTCGAGGACAAACAAATGTCCATTCAACATAATTTACCTTCCGCGAAAAATACACAAAGGCTATAGCGTGCGGAGAAGGTTCAATATAAAATGACATTTCAAATTATTTCTTGGCAGGTGATCTCTTTTGTATGCATGCTTAATTGTTCTGGTGGACAGGTTTGGCCTTACGCCCTGTTTGGGTGAAGCACTAGACCCGTGGTTCCATAAGGTGACCCCTTCTTTCTGACACACTTATGAATTCGGAACCTTTCACGGAATAAATCACAACGTGTGGTTTTATTCCGTGAAGGTTTCGAATTCATAAGGGTTGTCAGAAAGAAGGGTGTCACATTATGGAAACCACCCAGAGACCCCATATTCATTTCTTAAAATTGCATTCTGTCAAAATTTCCATTTACACTCCAATATAGGTCTTCATTGGATATCAATACGCTCTAGCCCTTATTCTTTTACCATGACATGTTTGATTAAAACCAAAGCCCTCGGAAAAGGAAAAACACTTAAGACAATTCTTATAATAATTATTAATTTAAGATTTAATTTTTTTTGGATTGGGAATAAATCGTTCGCCAACCTGACGATAACCGCAAAAAGGGAGGGGTAGCGGTTGTTGTGTTATTAGATCTAGAAGCACTTTCCCCCGTAAAACACAAGGCAAGGGTCCCGCTCCGTGATTTTGAAAAGTGCAAAAAAAAAATGGCATTTAGAGATTTAAGGATATTGAAATCCCAAATTTTGTTATGAGATTCGAATTCGGCGGGAATATTGTTATACACATTATCCTATAGTAGTTATAAACAATACATAAATTTTTACTCATGAAAATGAAAACAAAATCATATCAAACTTGGGATTGATCTTTGTTTAGGTGACTGTATTTAACTGATTTTGACTTTTGAACAAATATTACGATGCTGGTGCCACCAATGCGCCCCATAAATTTCGCTGACAAAACCCAATTGTAGTCAAATTCGTATCAACGTATAGCTATGATCTTCTTTTTCTTTACATCGAACAAATACATCATCCCCCTTTGTGGCATCAACATGTTGCAATAATCAGGAAACTCCTTATTTTTCGGGATTTGCTGAGACAGACCCAATTTTTAAATCATTTCAGCCAAAAGCAGTAAGAACACGGGAAAAAAAAGCAATATCAACCCTATTAGTAGGTACCAGGCTATATCGTGAGACAATAAAGTAATAGGAAGCAAAAAAATCTGGAAGTTGCATCACCTCCCTACCTCTCAATCGTTTACCTATCCCCGAGAAAAGTGGTAAGTTCCGGTTTTTAATTTGTTTGTTGTTATTATTATATTATTATTATTATTATTACAATGCCGCAATCGTCAGGTTTTATAATAGTCAAAGCCGTTTGGACATTTTAAGTTGCCATTCAGAATAGAGTGTATTTGATGTTGGACCGTAAATTTCAATATAGGTTTGAAAACTGGACCTTATTGCAAATGGGAGGTTTAGATTTCAAAGGCCAAATGCACAGAGGTGGTTTTCTTCCGCCAGTGAAATATATCAGAATAGATTACACTGGAATATGTTACTGATTTCAGCGATGATATGATTTAAAAACGTTTCTAAGCACGCTCATTAAACATAAGCAACCGAGCAATGACAAATATCAATGAATGTTTGTCCAATATTATTTCTTCTCTTATAATAAACGTTTATAAATGTTAAAATAATCAATACTAAATAAGTGCAAAACGTACAGCGGATACACACAGATTAATTTTTTCGGACTTTCGGTAGACCTTACTGCGAACCGTTCTGGCATCGTTTTAGGTGCCAGCCGTTGTTGTTAAAGAAGAAATGAAATGTTGTCAACTGGTTCTAGACTTTCCAAAGCAGTATTTTAGCATGCATTCATTCAGTCCGATATCCTCTCTGAACCAAGCCGTGTGATAATCTAGATCAGTAAGCGTGCCCGTGTTTGTTGGAATTATCTATGTCATATGGAATGTCAAAAGAGCTTCATCAATTAGCTTGAAACCAACGCTCCACCTCGGATAACTTTGTTTAGAGAATATTTTCATCTCGTGATACATAGGTGGAGAACATTTAAAAGAAATTCGCCTTTCGACAAGGGGCCAGCCCTGCAAAAGCAGGACAAATTAAGATACTTAGTAGGGATACTGAAATCAAATTCATGGTGACCGAGGTCACTTAACTCATCACGAAGATACTTTAGTGGTTCCTACGTCAAATTTACAACAAAGAGTTTACGCTTTTTCGGCTATACATATGGTTCGTGAAACAGCGCTATGCTCCAAACTATGTTGTCAAAGCTAAAAGTGAAAATGCGAGTTTTTATATCGCCGTCTGAAAATCTACTTTATGGCAATAGGGCACTGGGGAGTCAATAGGTTAACTTGGCCAGACCTGCTTCCAGAACCACTCAAGCCTGGAAAGGATCCAAAGGAATGTCACGCGAACAGGTGCGTAATCATTCTTCGCATGCTGGGGCGATCTAGAGACAACAAACAAATGTACATTAAACATAATTTACATCCGCAAAAAAAAGAGCTATAGGACTAGAGCGTGCGGAGAATGTTCAATATATATGGACATTGCAGTTATTTCGCAGGTGACTCTTTTGTATGCATGCTGAGTTGTTCTGGTGGACAGGTTTGGCCTTACGCCCTGCTAGGGTTGAAACATAGACCCCATATCATTTCTTAAAATTGACTTCTGTCAACATTTCTAATTACACTCCAATATAGGTCTTCATTGGATATCACCTCCTATCTCTTCTTATATTACTTTTGTTAATTTACAGATTTAATTTTTTATGGATTTGGGAATAAATAATTCGCTTTTATCCACTAGGGGTTGCAAATTGGCGTATACGTCTTTCGCCTACGCCTATGCTTACGATTGTCTATTTACAATCACTCCCCTGTGACGAAGCAAGGTTGTTGATGGAGCCGAAGTCGTACTTGGGCGCTTGGAGACTAAGAATCGAAAGCAGGGATGCATCAGAACATGCAGAATAATATCATATTTAGCATGAAAATGGAGGAGGTTAACGTATTTAATACAACAAGAAACTATTAATTGTAATATAAATGACTTATAACACAATATTTTCACGGTAGAGAGAGAAACGATAATCTTAAGTGTGTTCCCTATATGGAGAGTCTCTATTCATTTGTGTGTGAGTTGGCGTACAAAATCCGGTTTGCAAAATGAGGGTTTTACACAATACTTGCCCTGTGTACGCGCGTGAGTCGTAAAAATGTCGTTTTTACGACATTGAACACGTAACGTCTCTCAAACTTATTTTCTGTTATTAGTTCTTTCAAGAAAAACAAGTCCCACTGGGTCCATAGTTGTGTTAGTCCTTCCATGATGCATGTTATTTTATTCAAACTTGCGCATTTTTTTGTATCGACGACACTTGCCCTGTGCTACTCATGTGCGGAGTATTCTTGCCCTGTATGGGAAAGATCAACCCATGCCAAGAAGCTTGATTCAGCATTAAATGCCTCCTGTCGGCTCATCACAGGATGCCTCCGTCCAACACCAACGAAAAACTTATACATCCTAGCAGGAATTGCTCCACCAGACATCCGTCGTAGCGTAGCGAGCATGCAAGAGCGTCACCTGCAGCTGACCCCTCATGGGCTGAATTGCGATGCCTCAACAGATTGAGAACTAGAATTGGCCGATCAAAGGTTTCCTTGAAGAAGTGGGGCTACCTGGAAGCGGATCAGGACACTACCTGCGGTTGTGGAACAGCACCACAGACAATGGAACTTGGTCTGCCCACTGCTGGAGCAACAATGCGCAGAGAAGGACCTTGCGGAATTCAGCGAAGCAGCCAGACGTACTCAGGGCCGTCGCTAGACATTTTGTCAGGGGGGGTGTAAAGTGAAGAAATGTTATTGCTGCAGTAAGAGTCCTTGGAAGCGTAGTGAGCGAATAAAACAATACAACTAACGGCGCACGGTTCGGGCCCACTTAAGGGCCGTTGGACATTGTCCTAAGTAGATGCTCTTACAGACCATTTTTTCTTGATCGTTTGAACTGCACACCGCAAGTGCCTTGACACAAACCGGTGTAGAAGTAGGCTAATTATCGTCCGGCGTACTCATAGTCCGGGAACAATGGTGAACAATAGGGTAATCGATTCAGTTGACTCTTCATTAGTTTCACGCTTTATTCCGTTATCCTCTATGGAGCCCCGGACTATGGCTCTTGCCGGACTATATCTGCTTTCACACCGGGCGCAAACCGGAAAGCCCTGAACGGGTGGGGTACAGGGGCCCGCCAGGGGGCGGAGCCCCCGGAAGCTGTTGGATTTAAGCTATTCAGAACCTTCAAAATGACCACTGTTTGAGGGGTAAATAGTAACCAATTCAAAGTAAAGACCCGAGTAAAGACTGGTTTCTAACTTGCTCACTGAGACGGGCAGTATACATGTATAAGCTTGTACTGCCAAAGAGAATTGCATATAGCGAGCGCCATGGTGCAGGAGCAGAGCCCTTCTGGGGGTTCAGGGGGCGAAGCCCCCGGAAGCTGTTGGATTTCAGCTATTCAGAACCTTCAAGATTACCACTTTTTGAGGGGTAAATGGTAACCAATTCAAAGAAAAGACTGGTTTCTAACTTGCTCACTGATTCGGGCAGTATAAGCTTGTACCGCCGAAGGGGAACTATACATATTATAGCTAGCGCCAATTTCTTTAACGGATGAGGTGCATGAGCAGAGCCCCTGCCGGAGTCCAGGGGGCGGAGCCCCCGGAAGCTATTGGATTTTAGCTATTTAGAAAGGTATTTTTTAAGGTTAAGTATAGTAATTAATTCAAATGACAGCCAGTAGACCTATAAGTTTATGGTGCTGGGGCTAGGGAATCGATCCCTACCAATTTTTTTCTTGACCACTTCAGCTCCCCGATTGAAAATTCCCCTTATACTGGTAGACCAAACTTGGGGAATGTCCCATGGCTCCCCTCGTGTTTTCTCAAATTTATTTTACACATTTTGATCACAAGTACTGTTGGCACATTAACAATTCATGATTACCGTCGGTTAGGCTTGCAACAAAACTAATTGGCTTGAGGGGAAGCCAAATATTTGTGATATCTGGAGTTCAATCTCATGCGTTCTGATGTCGTTCTCCTTTTGTTTCATTCTTACTTCCCCTTTCTCTTTCTTTTCTCTTCTCTTTCCCTCTTTCTTTTCTCTTTCTCTTTTCCTTCTCTCTTTTCCCTTTTTCTTTCTTCTCTTTTTGAGGATCGCTGGGGGGGTGCGACGGGCCTGGACGTACTCATCTCTGGCTGGATCATATTTGAGAACCACTGTGTTTGGATACGATAAGAAGAACTTCCGCGTATTTCAGATGACAATTTTCAGCAATGACGTCATCATTGGCAGTTACACACAACCTGTGTACACGTGCACGTGTCCGCCATTTTAAATTCATGACAAGTTAGCTCATATGGTTTACAATACATATCATTTTGGAGCCTTAAACAACGCGGTATAAAGACAAAACACGATTTTTTAAGCATATAATGAAGGATTCTAAAATATTCCCCCCTAAAACAGCATAATGTTATTTTTTTTAATTTAAGAGTGTATAAATTACCTAATTTATCCTTGTGCGGTTTACAAAGGTGTATGATATTCCTCTTATATATCTTATTCTATGCTCATAAAAGACTCTGTTATTAAAAGAAACAAAATATAGAAAGCACAACTTACATCGGTAATACAAAAATTAATTTGTTTGACTTTCGGTAGACCTGCTGCTAACCGTTCTGAATCGTATCGTGCCAGAATTTGTGTAAAGAAATGGAAAGTGTCAACTGGTTCTATACTTTCCAAAGCAGTTATTTTAGCATGCATTTCATTCAGTCCGATATCCTCTCTGAACCATGCCATGCGATATTCTGGATCAGTTAGCGTATCGGTGTTGAAATTCTCTGTGTCCATTTTTGTAGCATTCCAAAGAGTGTTTTCAACAGAATGTGCAATAGCTTTTTCGGTGAAGAAACTTCTACAATTTGTTTGCCAGAGAGGAGGAAACCACAGGTGAGACACATCGTCACGTCCATAAGCGGCTGTCTTCATAGCATGGTTATAGGTAACTGGATTGATAAAATTTCGAAAGAGCCTAGCAAGATGGATAAAGCTGTCAAAATCAGGCGCATTGGTCAAAACAGCACTAACTTTGTCACTATCTCTCTTACCACCACCATATATACTAGTTTGTGCAGATTTTAAACTCGGACCGACCTCTAAATTAGCTCGGGCAACCGAGTCCAAAGTTGTTTGAAACCATTTCTACTTCGGATAACTTCGTAAGACGAACATCATCGTAATTTGATACACGGGTGAGACAACACTCAGAAGCAAGCTCTGCCTTTCGGCAGTGTCATCTTTTCAGATGCAGGATAACCATACAGATACTCAGTAATGATACAACAATCAATTCTGGTGACTTGGACCATCGCAAGTGACGATTTAGTAGCGCCTAACATTCATATTAAGCAACAACATGTATACTCTTAAACTACACCATATGTTCATCAAAGTTATCGGCAGCGATTCTGTCCTACGCTTACTGCACGGATGAAGTCATGCATTTGTAAGGACAAATGCAAGATCTTTAACTGATGTCCGTCATCGTCAATCGTCTGCTGGGCACCTCGGTGTTTACATATATATGAGGGAAAATAAGTAAGGATAAATAAACGCGAGTGTGATCATGTTTGACGGTGATTGGCATGAAATCAAAAATGCCTAGAGTTTAATGACTAGACCTACATACTACACAGATCAATCGAATATCAGCTGTGTTTCACATCAATGAGCGACAAAAAGAAATAACGTTACGCACACGGGACATGATGGCAACGGTAATTAATCCAATCTCAATTGCCATATTGTCAATTTGACCAGCTTGGGCAATGGCCCATTGGAAGAAGTCTTGTGCAGTCCTATGAAGTACAGGTAAAATAAAAATCATTCAAAATTGTAAAAAAAAAAAAAAAAAAAAAAAACTTTGAGATTTTTTTTTAAAAAAAATCTGAAGAGAATGAAGCCATGATATCAAGCCAAAAAGTTACAGGATTAAAATCGTTCAAATGACCAACTTTCAAGAATTGGTGACCAGATGTTTTTGTTATGAATCATTAAAATTAAAAAAAAAAAAAAAAAAAATATGAAATTAATTAAGCGAGTAAAAATATCTCTAATTGCCGCCCAAAGGCTGTTGATTTGAAAAAACATACCAACGACCATGTCAACTGAACTACCTCAATTGTATATAACTATTACATTTTCAAAATTTCAAAAAACATTTTTTCATATGCCATGCAAGCAGTAGTCCACCCAAGATGTGTTATCCTCCCAGCAGCTGATGGTTTATTATATTCACATTCTCAGTTGATGTGAACAGCGAATTGCCGTGAACATTACATAATAATATGATTGCAGGTAGATAGAACCTGAGAAGCGAGCGCTCAGGTACACTTTCATTCTATCCCTTTGCATACAAAATGCATGCAAGAATTCCATATATACCGTTTGGAAATTCCCAAATGCCCAAATCCAGCAGATCGTGCCGACGTCCCCTGGTTCAAGTCGATTTATTCTTCTAGGTGCACACATAGAGCTAGAATACTGTGCCAAAATGTGTCAAATAGCATCAATAACTCAGAATTTTCCTCGTGAAGTACGGACTAATTGCTGTAATAAAATTGCCTACTGCCAACCACGCCCTGACGACATATAAAAAATTCATAATTTTCATCAAGATCTCGCTTTACGTGGTTTTAAACCGGGGGAAGGGAGGAAGGAGGTCGGATTTATTTGGCATCCCAAGGTTGGTCGGAAAATTAGAACTCTATATATAATACCCAGTAAACATGTAGATTCTATGGTGTTACAGGCTCATTTTTCTATTTCATAAACTGTGCGAAAACGGTTTACTGACAAAAAACGCACAGCCCATAGTTAAAACGAATCTTATCCGTAACTTCACGAAAAAAAATGGGATTCAACATATGACAAAATCAGGTCTTGGAAAGGAAAATGAGCAAAATGTGGTTGCGATATGAGCCAGACCATGTCAATACGTCGGGGATACGTTGTGTCAGGGGGGTGGGACACGACTCCTGGTTTGGGCATTGGTTATCCAAGGTTAATTTGGGAACTGGTGCATTAATATGGCGTCTCTGCCTCAGTAAATTACAAATAACTCTTAAATCTTACTTCAAAAGATCTTAGTTAAATCTGATTATTAGGAAAAAATTATTATCACAATCCGTCGAGGTTAGTGGGGGGATTAACCTCGCTCAAAACAGTGTAATTTCCAAGAACGTAATTTAAGATTTGAATATTCGTGACCAGGCCTAGTCTGTTAGTCAAGTCTGTGTCATTGAGCTAGATATAAAAACCAAGAGGGGAATCGCGTGTATTGTGGAATAGCCCAAGCCCGTAACCGATTACTCTCACACACAGCGCGCCGTGGTTGTTGCTGCGTAGGCACTCCGCGTGTCGTCACTGTTGAGGCGCAAGCACACGCACCTACAATCTGTGCGTCACAGCGTTATGGTATCAGTGTTGCATTTTCCCCAGTATTCCATTTAGGTCAGGCTCACTATGTTTAAATATTACTATTGGTGGCTTTTTATGGAGTTTGCTAATTTTTGCATTTTTCTTAAGTCAGCTGTCCTATGCATAGAAATCATGTTGGCATTTTTTAATGATCGATCTAAGCAGGGCCCATCTTAGGATTTCAAAATGGCCGCCATTTGAATCTTTAATTATGCTATATCTTGGCTTTAAAGACACTCTCAGTGATTGAAAAAATTTGAAAATTTGCAGGAATAGCTTCAAAGTGAAGGATAAGTCTGTAGAATTTCATAAGTTACTTTTAAGCTGAGAATTGAAAGGAAAAGAAGAAAACGGCAGTGTTCAAAGATACGATTCTCCATTCAATTACGTGTTGTAGTAAGTGTCCGTTCGGACAGTTAATGACTTAAAATCTCCGATTCGTCCTATTAAGTTGCTTCTGGGTCTTATCATTTGCAGGGCATTTAGGATACATGTACTGTTTTACTTCACAGCTAAAATATGATTTTGATGATTTTTTCGATTTGCCAATTGCAAAATAACTGATGTGGTCTTTAAAGCACCTAGAATGTAATTCCACATCTATACCATGATTGGAGGGTGTCAATCTCGATGCAACAACATTAGGTCGGGTGCTGCTGTGGCGGCCATCTTGCAATTCAAAATGGCCGCCAAGGGAAGTTGTTTTTGCCATACCTGTCTCTCGAACTAGTAGAGGCACGATTATGGCATCTAGACCATGTTTTTTGGGGTCCAGACTCAATAAGAACACTGATAACAACAATGGACAGTGGTTGTGGAGAGGCACTTGAATTTCAAAATGGCCGCCAAGGGAAGACGTTTTTTGCCCCACATTTTGGTCTCTAATACCAGTTAAATTCATGATTCTAGTGTCTATAGCCCAAGGCTATAACCCTTGTTCTGGGTCCGGAATCAATAAATTGTTGAACAACGGATAATTGGACGAGGCAGCCATCTTGATTTTCAAATGGCCGCCAAGTAACAGAGTTTTGCCTACAAAAGGGTATATGCGACAACATAGTAGTGCATAGAGTACAGAAGTGTCCCCTGATAGGTTTCAAGTTTGAGTGTTGAAATTTGTCTTTAACCATGCGTTAAATATTGTATCGACATTTCATTGACACTTTGTTAGCAAGGTCTCGCCAATTCAAGATGGCGGCAGGTATGGCTGCATTCAAAGATCTTAAAAATCTAGAAATACCACAAATCTCGCTACCTCTATCTTTTTTTAACACCAGAAATTTGATAAAAGGGTAAATTTAAAGTACGTGAATATTATGCCTCACGCTGGCTATAGAAGGTCATATCTGGTTTTGCTTGTTAAACATCAATAAAATTCAAGTGGCAGCCCCAAGGGGAATAACTTCAAAAATCTCAAAAAACAGCTGACTAAGTATTAGCATATACCCGAAAATTTACAATAAAAGTGTAAAAAAGTACGAGATATGTCTCTAACAATTAGAACGACATATTTGGCATTTTTATTGGTTAAACTCCATA
Source organism: Ophioderma brevispina (assembly GCA_023653785.1). NCBI lineage: Eukaryota > Metazoa > Echinodermata > Ophiuroidea > Amphilepidida > Ophiodermatidae > Ophioderma > Ophioderma brevispina. The sequence goes on along the minus strand of JAMKCH010016691.1, from coordinate 11,173 downwards.
AGTTTAGATCACTACTAATATATGGACAGTTTATAGGTTTTAATGATCCTGAAAGATGTCCCATATTTGCAAACCATAGATTTAGGCAAGTTTAACAAAAGAGAAATCAGATCATGGAACTTTAACAGGTTCTTTAATCAGAAGTGGTCGAAAGACAAAACAATCGTATGTCTTCATTTTTATTTAATTTTCATCCATAATTTTAGATTATGTAAAAAAAATTATGTTACAGATATGGCAATTCTCAATTTCAAATTATCTTGACCGGCTGGCCAATTGACCTTATTTTTAACGGTTACTTTGAAAAATCAAAAAATACATAACATGAATGTTAATGTTTAAAAGAAATTTATCTCATACTTTTAATTAAATTTTATAATTAATTTGTGGAGATAGAAATATATTTCAAATAATAATATATGGCAACTTATAAGCTCACAGATCTGCCAGGTGGCCATTTTTGGCTGCCATCTTGGATTTTAAGTATGTTAACTAAATAAAAAAAAATGATTTTATCTGCTGACAAAGACAGACTTTACACCTGGTTAGTAATGCTTGGATGATAGGTATATAGTAATTTAGGTTTTAAGGTTCCGAACGTGGTCTTTTTTTGCCAGTTGAACAAAAAATAACAGATATGTATATGTTAAGGGAAAAGACATATTTTTGGACTTTAGTTTACACTTTTGGTGTAATTTTATGATAAACTTAATATGTAACTGACAATTCCTAAGTTTTAACGTTGTGGAAAGTGGCCATATTGGCGGTATCATGGATTGTATGTTAGGGAAACAATGCTGCCATATGACTTTCTAATAGCCAAGGCCAAGGATATATTACCCATCTCATTCTTTTCTTAAATGATTTTGAATGCTATAACAAATATATAGTATTATTTATATTTACAGATATATGGACAATTTCTAGGTTAGGGAAACAATGCTGCCATATGTGGCTTTTAATAGCCAAGGGCCATATTATCCAATTCCTTCTTTCTTAAATGATTTTTTGGATACTATAACAAAATAATATTAGTATATTACCAGATTATGCGCATTTCTGGGTTTTAGAGGTCTTAGAAGCGGGGGTTACCAACCCTGAATTTCACATATCAGGTGTTCCCGAAAAAAATCGAAAAGTACTGAATTTTGCCTGATTTGAATGGATTTCCATAAAAATATCCCATCTGAAAAGGATTAAGCTGAAGAAATGATTCTTTGGTACTAAAATGTGAAAATTTCTCATTTCACCTTTTTCTATCGTTGGAGGACATATCTGTATCCAAATACAAGGTAGAAATCTATTGAGTGTCTAATCTATATGCACTTACTATTATGGCACAAATTTTGGGTGCCCCAAAATTTAGGATGCACCTTTAACCAAACAAAAATACCATATATGGATAATGCGGTCAAGGTATAGACGGGGGGTCTTTAGTGGAAAAGGGGAGTACTTGGATGTGCGGTCGAGACGGGCTATCAGGGATTTCAGTGATTGGCATATTGATGGTCCCTTTTTTTCTTGCCAATGGTATATGAAATGGTTGCATTTCTGTTGCAAGTGTATTTTCAATGGTTCAATCAGGTAACAGGTATGAAGAATGCATGCCAAACAACGAGTGTGAAAAATAGGCTGCCAGAATGGCTCAAAGTAGACATTTTATCCAGTTAGTTTTCTCTCATCTTCTGGGCTTTGCAGGTATTAAAGTGGGTAGCAAATCTGTATTGTTGGTATATTTTTTTGGTTTTGTAGTGGTTCAAAACACCCGGCCGCACATCCCTACCATAAGTACCCCGGGGGTTAGAGGGCCAATCGCATATTCTAACAAAGGAAGGACAGAAGGACACCAATTACTCCTCTCCTCAAAGAGCTCCAAGCGAGCGTGTTGTCGTAAGCTTATGCTTTGTACAAGGGTATTTCTGGACAAAGCGCATGATACTTCCGAATAAATAAATCTATTTGTAATTCCGGCTGGACAGCCTTGACAAACAAATCCTCACTTTTCCTGTACAAAAGAGGTCAGTTGGTAACAAGGGCTTTAGCAAGCAGCCACTAGCAAATCCAGGTCATCGTTACTTTAAGGAACGCAGTTGAAATTTCACCCATTTCCAAGAGTTGAGCATTGTCCTTAAAAATTGGCATAAGATGATAGTGTTTACCCAAGCGTCCATTACTCTTAAAATCTATCATATTATCGCGGTAAGGTTAAACAGAAATTCTTTTTATATAAGATGATGTTTGTATTGTATTCTATAACACATGCATTGATGATATAATGATAAACAAAAAAATAATATAACAAAGGTATGGCTTTAGAGGGGTTTTTAATCTTTGAGATGGATAACCACCCCATCGGAAATAATGGGGAGCATGTGCTACGAAGCAATACTAATAAGATTGGACTTTTCTAATTGTCAAAGACCTATTTAGACTCAGATTAATATTACAATTTAATTATACTTTCGGATGATGTAACTAAACATGGTAACTTAAAAGTTTGATAAAGGTGGCATCTTGGCCACCCTCTTAAAATTTTGAGCTTGTTGGAAAAACAAAATTACAGATAATATTCCTACCGGCATTATTTACAGGTAAAAGGCATACATCAAGACTCAATTTGCACAGTTAATTATCACATTTGCAGGCAAATTGTCGGTAAATATACAAGCTATAGCGGCCATTTGAAATTAAGATGGCTGCCATAACCAAGTGATCCACTGTTGCTATCAAAATACTTAGTGAATTCATAGGCCATGGAATAGGGATTATGGACTCAGGAATCATGGTCTACCAGTCTCAGAAATGGGATGTAACTTTTTGGCGGACATTTGCAAATTTAACATGCCGCCAAAACAAAATGATCTGTGATGATGTTTATAATGATCTTATTGCGATTCCTTGACCCGTAAAACAGGTGTATGACCCAGAAATATTGCTTCGATATAGTTCACAGACCCAAGATATGAGCAAAAAATTGGCGGCCATTTGAACTTCCAAATGGCCACGCCAGAGAGCGAATTAAAAAAAATGCCAAACATGGATTTTCTTAATTGGTGAACCATAAGCTTTCAGAAAATGTATAGTTTTTCCTAATATCCATAAAAAGCAAACAAAATTACATAAGGAACCTGACAATTGTCTGATCGGCCGATTTTTCTGCAATAATTATGCGAAACCCAATCGATGGAAGAAACGTGCATCTAAAAAGATTCTGCATCCTAATGCACAAAAAGTCTACCGATGACCCCTGTAAATTTTGATTAGGAAAAGAGCTATTGAGTCCCGAATGATTAGATTGTGGCATCAGTTGTTATTGTCATTTTCAGCTCGCTTAGTGTGACGATAACGTAAAAATTCCGGCGGGTCTCATAACTATGCATTAAGGACTTTACAAAATACGACGATAAGTAAACAAAATATTGGTGGTGCCCAAAACTATGTTAATGAAGTGCGTATGCTCATTATAAACTTTTGGGCACCTTGGTTTTTGGTTACGCGTTTGTGGAGAATACGCTTGTCTATCTCTTTATAAGTTATTGGTCTGTGTATAACCGTCCAACATGCGTAAGAGCGCCCTCCCACGGTAAGTCTTTGAAAAAGGACGCCACCCGGAAGTTGATGCCGTTTTCAATTTGCTGTTGTGCTTTGTTAGGTTGGCAGGTCTACCCCCCTGACGTTGTGGTGCTAGAGCGCCGTGCTAGTTCGTGGCGTTGGTACGTTCTGCTCAGACCTCGTGGAGTCAATAGGCGTGGTAGGACCCATATACATGAGAATGAGACTAAATTTGAATAAAATAACGTCTCAGCAGTCTAGGGATTTGAAATGCGCGAATTGCCAATTCAATGCCATTTTTCTCCAAAATTTCTTCTACGAAACTAAAAGTTTGCAGAAAAAATGCTTGTTTTTGGGTTTTTAATGTACAAGAGATACAGTCACCTACTAAAATTGCTTTAAAATGCTCAAAATTGTCTTCTTGCCGTATGGTAAAAATTGAAAGATCAAGCGGTTTTGGCAGGAACCAATTCGGCATATTAATGCAGATTTAGGGATGTTTTCCATAGAGACCTAACAGGAAGCTCGGCAAACTCCCAAATACAACTCTAGTTACCGAACATCAGGGTTCCCTCCCTCTCGCCCGAACTGATTTAAGACCCAAATTCAACTGCCTATGGGTAAACAGAACGATTTTATCTTAACGTTCAGTGAGGTTTTGGCGACGGTAAATTCAGCAGACGCGAAAATGGCGTTTAACACAAACACGCACGCCGTATGATGTTTCCCACGCTAATGCACACTGTTTGATCGGTCTATAACCTTTGTGGTTTTAATAATCAGTGAATACGAGTCCAAAAAATACTTCAGTATATACAGCATTGTTGATTACGTTATGGAAAACTTATAAGGGTTGTGGCTAGGAGAGACTTGTTCTTTTTGTGGATTCCGGAGGTCTTCATCCTCAATCAATGTCCCTATCGTTTTGGGTTATGTTATTTTATGACATGTAAAATATATTCGGTTCTTCACTGGCCTAGACATATATTGAGAGCAAATTAAGAAAGAGAAAGTTCATATTTGTGAAAATGTGACGACACGTGCCGTGTAAAGGGACAACTCAGACGATTTCCTGAGGAGGGCGCCCCTCAATTTCCAAAAAAAATCGTGTTTTTGTATGTTACATTTTAAGGCTTGTCATATTAATCACTGTGTGAAAGTGCTAAACTTAAATCGAATTCCTTTCATATAGAAAATCACACCTTTTTATAAAATGCCGGATCCGGAATTTTGTTATAACACAGTATCCTATGGAGACGTAATACTAAATATAAATGTTTACTGCATCAAAACGGAATATCCGAATCATCTCAAATTTCGGAATGGTTGCATTTTAGGTTATATCTTTAGTTTCTAGTTGAATTGTCATTATTACACAAAAAAAAAATATATTTCGAGTATCTCTTGAGTCAGATTTTTTAAGGTAAGCCTAATAAACTACGATCACAGTTGCGAACTGTGCACCATTCTCATTTGTTCACAGTGCATAAGTGAGTTTAGTATACATTACTCCATATTCTGGCCAGAACGGTTAACATTGTCTGGGCCTAGCCCTGAGGAAATTCAACAAATTTCTTGACCAAGGCATGTCCACGTGTGCGTTACTTGTTGTGTGAATTGTATATGACGTACGGTGCCTACCCCAGTGAAAGTGGTGCATATTTTTTTTTTGGGGGGGGGAGCAGCCTTACTTGGTATTACTTGGCAAGAATTGTTTAACAAGAATATGAAGAATAGGCTAGTCTATGTCAAAGAGTTTTAAACAGCTAGAGCCTAGGCTAGGCCTAGTCTAGGCCTACGCTGAACTAGACATAGCCATCTTAATATATTCAAAAACGTGAATTCAAGGCCCATATCAATATTAGCCGGAACATTGGTTTCATTAAAACAAAAAACTATGTACGTAGTAGTAGACAAAACTACACACACTGTAACAGCTTTCATTTCTAAGCTAGTCATGTTACTGTTATAGTCTATCCTAGCCTAGCCAAAAAAAAAGCTAGGCAAGGCAAATAAATAATCCAGTGCTGACCTCAGTTAGGCTCATGCATAACCAGAATAGATGATATTGTGATGTAAACAAATCACACCGGGCAGGGCTGATCGCACATTTTGATTAGTCCTGGATAAATCTCCCAGACTGAGTTATTCTATATGAAAAGACTTTCCTAGCTAGGACTAGGTTGAAGTCTAGTCAACAAGACAAGAACGCCTATGTTCCAGAGTCCAGTAAATAAAAACATCACCGTTTGTGTAGTCTCAGTCATGACTAATGGTAGTACTCACCCGTCACCGAGTTATCACATACCAGTTGAATTTTAATCGGCTAAAAAATCCATTAAAAAGTGATTTTTTCACTACTGCAGTAGCCATTTATAATAGGCAACATTTGCAAGCATTGAAAGGGGGTTGAAACACTCGCCCTACATATGGCACGTGATGCTGTGAGCATTAAAACTCACCAGCATGACAGGTCTTGGGTAAGGTTGCCGAATTAACACTATAACAGCGACATCACACAATTCCGTGTTCCGCGGCCATGTCCACTCATCATGATCAGACTTTGCAATGATTGGGTTCTGAGTATGCCTACAAATGTTGTTGCACTTGTGAAGTTATATTCTTTCAACATTTTTCTGCCTAAGCTGCCAATATATTGTCATGAATTGTTTACCACGTGTCGTTAATCCTTTGATTGTTTCCCTCACAATAAGATTAATCTTGAAAAACGAAAAGCTATGAGAGGATTGAAAAATTATTTTATATTGGAATGAGAGAGAAAAAAAAATATTTATAATTTATGATTTGAGCTTTATTCAGTTTTATTTATAATTACGGCATAATCCTAGTTGGAACATCTATACCGTCCATTTAGGTTAGTTCACTTATTTCATTCATCTCGCTATATTTAGTTTTCTTTTTTCAACGATCAAGCCAGGGCGGGTGACGTGACAATGTGTCAAATGCCCATAGACCAATTTCGATCGATTGGTGTGATCGCGCCCACCATTTCGATTAAGCTACCTAATGATTTAGCATAAAACGTCACAATGACGTCAACCGGGAAGGACGTTAGCGTAATAAGCGCCACGCACGACTGGGCGAATATGAGAGCTACAGATGTACTGCAGATCAGTGGCAGTACGCAATTCAATTCTCATGACGAGTGTCTATCCCGGATTTTATTTAGGATCACTTGATCAAGCCTGCAATTCCTCTTGATTTTTTCTCTAAAATCTGTTACCCACCTACACTGTTGGGGCCAAAGAGCTATATACACAATGCTCAAATATACTTGTTGTGCGGAGTTGTAAAAAACCCTATGCGCCAGGACATCGTCAAACCGATCAGTCTAGATTGTTTGAGCTTCCACATATCGAAGTGTTTACATTATTCAAGTATAATTTTAAATTCAGCACACCCTTATCTAGGTTTTAATGTTAGAAAACAAGTACATAAAATGAATTTGCGAGAAACCAAAATATACACCAGAATGGAGAATTAAAATGATTAATTGTTGAAATATCGGAATAAATGAAAAACTTCAATATAACAAATTTAAAGATGGCGCGGCCCTGTAGGTACCCGTCTCGTTAATAAACTCCGTTAGGAGTTAATGGTAGAACGAAAAAGGGCGATCAACATGAGGGTAGTATTTTTTAAACCTGTCAGACTATAGATTTTCAATAGCTGTCAACATATACGCGTTGTCTATAAGAGTTCGCTTCGCGCTCAGATATAATAAACATTTAAAAAATATACGAAAATACTGGATAAATGGTTAGAATTGAATTTTAGAAACGTTAATGGCTCACAAAAACATTTTAACCATTCTTTTACTTGTATTTGAAACGCGCTGTGTTTATTTTCTTTTTTTTTTGGTTTATATTAAAAAACTAGTCATTTCCATTATGGTGTAGAAGCCAAAAACCGCATTCCATTTGCCATTATGTAGAGTCAAAACCAAAATAAAATCGGTTTACCCATCCCCCCCCCCGATTTTCCCTTATTCACACGGTCTATATGGAATGACAGTCGTTTGCTGACATGCGAACTGTAGGACGTATCTGAGCATGTTAGCATGTCGCATACTCGTTTGATACAACTGCAAATTTGGAGGACCACAGCTATATATTGTATGAAAAATCAAGTATAGCCAAAACACAGTATTTTTATAAAAAGTATAATGCTGATTACCTTTCCAATATGAAGGTGAAGCATATACATTGCCCTTATTGCGAGTGGAATGCCCCCAGGGCACTCCAAGATCTGTTCTCAACTTAATCTTCCGTTTTGGCCCAGAAAAAACAATTTTTTAAACAGGACCTACGAACATATGCTGTGGAAATTGTAATCAGGCCTCATTTTAATGATTTTACAACACATGTGTTTCTGGGCTAAATCAGTACACTCAAATGGTTACCTTAACCAATGCGACGAACCATATGCATTAACATAAGTTGAATGAATATTTCAATCACACCAGCCTAGCACATTCTAGTAGGATCGGTGGAACATAATATTAAGGAGTAAGGAGGTAATTCCGTTGCTTTGCATCCGTTATCTCTGTCGTCTTAATAATTCGTTATGAAAACACCCGCTTGGCTTATGATCTTGATACCAGTGGATAGCTATGGTCTCTCTCCTTCCATATGTACCAAAATAAGTACCAACACATACCTAGTATGGCGTTCAACAATGACGTCATCAAGTCAGCGAGTCGGCCAAAAGTTGGCCATTTTCACAAGAAAAATAGGCGAAGCGACGAAAGAAAGTCCAACTGTTGCGTTAAAAAACGTAGGAGGAAGTATCGGATTTTATGCGGTTTTCAGCTTAAATGATGGCAATTGCAAGGTTACATAAAGTAGGGTTTTAGAGCCATACTGTGCATAATATTTTCAAAACATCAGCATTATATTAAATATCTTGGCATGGCAACCCCCCCTACCCTTCGACTTTGGAGGCATACTCCTAACCACTGGAAGGTGCGTACCTTCACCTTTTTTGCGTTCTTAGATGACCGGAAGGACAAGGATGAGTGAGGAGAACGATTATCCTAGGAACTTTTGCGAATAGTTGTTGCATCATTTTTTAGGCACCGGAGCGAAAAGTTCACTAGGGGGTGGTTAAGGTGGTACGACGAGGGTTTAACCAGTGGATGGAAATACTCCAGGGTGAGTGTCGAGGACCTTGAAACTTTATAAGATGTTTTTAAATGAGTTGGGTCGCAGTTTTGGATTGGAGCCGACGCAAGGATTTCCTACGGAGTACGGTCAAGCACGATGAGAAGGCAGAAGGTCCGTAGGAGTAGAACGTCGGATTGGCAGAGCGCATGACATCTCCAACCACGGAAGCGGAAACTGCAGAGAGGGTAGCACTAAACAAAGCTTCGCAGATGTAAGCGACAGAGATCACAGGAGGCCAAAAGCAAACGGAATGAAAGAATCACACATCCGCCTCTCACTGACTTGCGTTTTAAAGAAAAAACGAGCCTGGAGAAGCCTGCCAAACAGAAAAAAAAAAAAAAAACCGATTTCGTGCCCTTGAAGAATACTCCAAAGATCATACTGATGAACGACAGAGGAGTTCAAAAATACTACAGAGGCAGGCTAATCCGCCGGCAACAGAGCGTCGACCGGGAGGATTGGACGCCTCCGAAAGTGGAACCGCGGACACGACAACGTGGTGACCCTGACCTGACACATACTAGAAGAAGCAGGAGTCATGACAAAAGGAGGGGGACGGAGTCCCTCCCATTTTGTCTAGTTCGCCACCACTGAAGGACCTGTACAACGTATGTTCAATAAGGAAATTCAAGGGGGGAAACCCCTTCTGGTGTCGTACAAAATATGGATCAATATAGACAATGGTTAATTAGGCGCGGTGTGGTTTTAACAATGTATTGTTTTTCCAAATTGTGATAATTTGCAAAGAAACAGCTGTTCAAAGATAGTTGGTACCAAAATATATACACGTCCAACAAATGAGGCGGGTGCCCTTCTTTAGGGTAAGGTAAATGTGAAAGTACTCTGATTACTATCACATTTTCATGTCCATCAACGAATTTCTTGATTTTCTCAAAACGAATCATGTGGAAGTAACACGTGTTTGGAAAACTTCATATCAGTTGGTTGCATTTTTTCAAAGTTATGTGCTTAAAACATTTGTTATAAGCTTCCGAAAGTGTTATAATACTAAGCCTGACAATTAGAATAATCATTCTGTCAGAAACCTACAGCATAAGCTATGTTACCGTCTTAGTTGCAGTCAGACTCTGTGAATGAAACAAAATTTAACTGGTATCCGGCTGTAATTTGTGGACACACGTAACTTACCTGCAGAATATGAAAATTATTCATTAATATTTGAACACCTTGATTGATTGTTGCCGTTAGGTTTGAAGAGGGAACATCTGGAACAATTTACAAGAGTTAAAGTGAGATTTTTTTGAGGAATAGGAATTCCTCATAAAAGCATTTGATCGGTTGTAGAAACCCACCGAAATTTTTACGAAGGGGTATTGGACAAGCAAGTAACAAAAGAAAACCGCCAAACTTGTTTTGAAACTTGGGCCCGATATCGTAATCGTCCCTATAAAAAAAAACGTGTTCTGATTTTCTGCCGTGCACGAAAGAAAATACTTAAAAACATGGATTTTTTAATTAGGGACAAATTTAAGTCCATTTGAACTTGAGTTTGCAATTTGATCTTGAAATTTAGGAACTTTGATAACTTCTTGTCAATGTGTGCACATAAACAGGTGAGGGGCGAGAGAGGTATAGGAAAAGGAGTGTTATTTGTGTTTATGTAATGGTGGTTGTGGTGTATGTATGCTATGCAGGCATGTGTTGTGTACAGATGTTTGGACGTGGGGATAATGCACATAAATATAGGCCCTAATCATGTTCTGCTGTGATGGGGGGGGGGGGGGGGGGGCAGGGTATTTATTAATTTCTTGTCTGGTCCTGACGAAATTGGCATTTGTTGTGTTACATATAAATTAAAAACGCCGCCAATTATTAGCAGCACCACAGATCCATAGGGGGGGGGGCGGGCTGGACACGACGCTTGCTTGATTTGGGGCTCTTTGGGGATTTCCAAACGGTAGTGGGAACGTTTACATTGCATTTACTCTAGCAGTCTCTGTGTCAGTTATATACAAAATCTTCCTAGTAATAAACCTTATCGGATAATCTTAGTAATGTTATCGGTAAGTTTGGAATTAAATAAATTTTATTCAAAATCCTACGGGGTTAGTGGATTAACCCGACGAAACTAACATATGGCACGTTTTCCACACATTACAGTGTTCCCCAAGACAGCACCCGGAAGTTGATGGCGTTTTGATCGCTGTTGCTGTTATGTTGGCAGGTCCTACCCCCTTTGCGTCTATCAAATCAACGCAACGGGGGCCCCACTAAATAGTTCCGGCAAAAATAGCGTAATACATAAGTACTCCTTTTAAATCTTTTTAAACAATGCGCAACATGTTTTAGGCGATATATTGTCAACTATTTGGAATTAGAAGTAAATTAGCTGTCATTGAAAGCTGTGATTTCTGCATTGATAGAATATAGGAAAAGTGGAAGACAGATTTTTTTTTTACAAAACCAAAATCGTA